>PQWD01001802.1:21505-135542 GCA_019425675.1 Leucinodes orbonalis | reverse complement strand
AGAGCTGAAACCACCAAAGCTAGGACTACGTAATTCGGACAGCAGCTTTATAGTGTAGACAAGTACCGAATAATAAAGAATTTTGTATCTTATATGCCTTAGCATTTATGATGTTCATCATCATCAGCTCATTATACGTCCCCATCGAGGGGCACGAGCCTACCCGTATAGGGTTGATTAGGCCTTAGTCGTCTACGCGGGCCCAGTGCGGGATGGACGACTTCACGCACAACCTTTGAATCTCTTCGCAGGCGTGCGCAGGTTTCCTCACGATGTTTTCCTTAACCGTTAGAGCATTGCATAACGTACATATGTTTTTAGAAAATTCAAAAACACATTGGCACGTGGCGGGATTTGAACCTATGTTTGGTGCAATTTCAATTATGATGTTCACATAATTGAAATTGAACCAAACATTATCTTTATTTATATATATGCGGTTTCTATCAGATCAAAATATGGGAATCGCTACAAGCGTTTCTGAATATGATAATGACTTTCACACTCTAAGCCTGTTATCATTAATGGCACAAAGGGATATAATGTTGCCCTAATGTAATTATGTTATCTGACGTCATACCTTTTTTCCCATTAGCCATTTTGGAAACAGGTCCGGTTGACATTCATTCACTGGTTAGTTAGACAATATTTCGTATTCAATATCTGTAACCCACTGATGTGAGTGATGAGAAGGGCGTTCCAATACAGGTATACAGGATATCTACCTTCTAATACATTACAGCTGTTGTTACTTAAAACTATAAATATTAAAGCATGTTGGAATGTAAAGCTTAATAATAAAATAAATATACCTAAGTACCTACTCCCTAGTTAAGTTACCTAATTAGGTAATTCCTTTGCGAGGTGTTTAATTCAGTTTCCATTACGTCCGACCACTAAACGCATTTAGGTAGATAATTGAAGGATAGGAAACTCCACAACTAGAGTTTTGTAGTTTCTTTTTTACGCTGTATGTTACGAGTACCAATAAGCGTTACTGGCATGTACCGTATCGCTTTTCTCCGCGAATATATTATTTACTGGGCCATATACCCCTGCAACGCCCTAAGCCTAAGATCGAGTCCTACTCACCACTTAGGGACGCCCTTTAGCTCCTTGTAAATGCCTGATGATGATTCGAAGGTCATTTGCGACCAAAAAAGAAAAACATTTTAGTGGCGAAAAAATTGAAGGTTAGAACTAATATTATAGGTACCTACTACAAATGCTAACAAATAAAAAAATATCCTATGACATTCACACAGCGCCATCTAGGCCCAAACTAAGCATTAGCATTATGAATACTAAACAACGGATAAACATACTTATATACTTTTTGTTTTGTAAATACATACATATTAAACATAGAAACACCCAGACCATTATATTCAGATATGTTAAAGCACACAAATGTTTGTACTGCCCGGGGATTGAACCCGGAATCCTTAGTAAAGTAGCCAACTTCTTAACCATTACACCAAATGGGTCGTCCATACAAATATTTTCAGTCACTAAACTAAGTTACAATTAACAACTTTAGCAAACTTTAAACAGGGTCATAGCTATTCATGTACCTAAAATGTATTTAAATTGTACATACAATACAATTTAAATTGTGTACATACAATACAATTAATTGTGTACATACTTAAAGTACAAATTACCTTAAATGTACCTAATTCTAAATTCATCTCAGAGGTATCTTTCAATTCGAAGAATCATTGAGATTTTTTTTGCTTCCAGTGCGTCCACTCTTTGTATCTTTTTGAGAAATGTAATACAGGTAGGTATACATCTACTTACGTTATTTTAAATTATGTACCTACCAAGATAGATGAAAGGGAAATTACTGAATAATTAAGCCACTAAGATTGATTAGACTAGGTAGCTAAGTAAGCCTGTAAAGGTCCATATGATGTTTAGATATTATATTATGTAAATTGTTTATGTAACACCTATGTCATCTGGAATGCAATAAATAAATAAAATAAAGTTATATAACTATACCCACCCACGATATCTACCTATGTACCTGTTAGTAAAGGGAAGTTCATATCTTCTTTTCATTGGGGTATCTAGGTACATTAAAATTTTCGTAGAAATAATTAATAAAGTCAAGAACATAGGTAATCTTCAAAATGGGATAAATTTATTAGAACTTAGCTGTAATTTTTAAAGGCAATAATAAGTAGTTAAATTCAATAACATTGGATAGAGGTGTCTACAAGACCTTCACGCTTGGTAGATTTACGTCATTATAGTACTAGTACTACCAAATTAATTAGGTACACGTCAGTGTTTTTAGAATACATTCCTATTTTTTTTTAAATATTCATAAATTACCTACATTATCACAAGGTAATTTATGTATCAACAATATATAGGTACCAAATATGTAGATACCACGTTCATCCATCCACGTAACTTCACGTAACATCGCTCATGTTTTTCCTTTCACACCACTAAAATATGCTATTTGCCTCTCGCTTCAGTTCCATGTGCATTTTGCAGTAAGTATAGCGCGAAAAATTGATTTTTCAATTCAATGTATATTTCCATTTCAACCGATATCAATGAGTCAGGGATACACAGAGATTTAAATATATTTATGACAATAAATACATTGTATAAAACTACCAACTTTATGCTAATTTACTCAAATCATTCAAAAATGTAGTAAAAATATAGACCTGCGTTAAATATTTGAATTTGCCGCGTTAGGATTCTTTACCTTTGGCTAGTGTGTTCAAACGCTATTTGTAGATGAGGAACCAATTACAGCTTTCCATCTGTCTGACAAAGTACTATGTTAAAGGTCGAAACTTTCTGTCTTTTATCTCAGTCACGCATAGGCGTTTTAATGAAGAAGCATTCTTATTGCTTCTCATTCTGACTATTATGAAAAGTATTCTGATATTATAGCTATCTTTGTTTTACCTACTGTTACGAGCAAGATATGAAAAGGATAGCACAATACTTGAGATTGACAAACCGGTTGAAGTAATATTAGGGAATTCGCCGATTTTCAAGTTATTCGTGGCCAGTCCTTTACCGTAGGTGCGTCATTGTGAATCAAAATGAAGTCTTTAGTATTAGCTTTTGTCAGTTTACTGGCAATTTATGCTGTTAATTGTGAAGTGTATTTTGAAGAGAAATTCCCAGACGGTAAGCTTTTTACTCATAAACTTGTATTTGAAACTGTTATATAGATTACGTGTCCTAAGCGCCGGTCGGCTTGCCGCGTGTACTATCGATTCTATGAAACTGAAGCCGGTTTTATTATGAGACATTTCTATTAGATATTTGCGAATTATTCTTTCAGATTCATGGCAATCCAATTGGGTCTACAGTGAACATCCGGGTAAAGAATTTGGTAAATTCAAACTAACTGCTGGAAAATTCTATAATGACCCCGAAGAGGATAAAGGTATGTAGCAACAATAGACTCATGATGACACAAAATGCATTTACATTTAATAAGATAACTTACCAAAAGACTAGCTCATCAGCATGAATTTCATACAACATCCTAGACAACTTACTAATCAATAACGGATAAAAAGTCCAAGTTGGTACTAGTATTAACTTTTAAAACTTATATATTGAATAAAGATTATTTTATAATAAATGACTCACTTATCACTGAAGACACAAAAATTCTGAACTTCGATTAAAACATGTTAATGTATTTAACCATATTTGTTGATGGCTACTTATAAACATTCTCTCCAAAGGTCTGAAAACTTCGGAGGACGCGCGTTTCTACGCTCTCTCGCGCAAATTCAAGCCCTTCAGCAATGAGGGCAAACCTCTCATCGTCCAGTTCTCTGTCAAACACGAGCAGGAGATTGACTGTGGAGGCGGTTACCTGAAAGTCTTTGACTGCAAACTCGACCAGAAGGACATGCATGGAGAGTCCCCCTACGAAATCATGTTTGGGCCTGACATTTGTGGACCTGGTACCAAGAAGGTAACATTCTAGTTTTCTACCCTATGTACTATTTGAACTACTAGCTAATTAACTAAAGGAAATTATAATAATCACCTCATCCATTGAATAGCAAGATCCTACTCTTGCTATTGACAATAGATTTTCTAATTTGATATCCTATCGGTCACATACCAAATGAAAGTTGAATCTAAATAGAAGATAGCAAAATTGATTTAACTGCATTTTTTACTGTTCAATCTGACCTGAGAAATATATCAAACCATACTATATTTATTGTCATGGTTGAGTTTATGTGAATATAATGGGGTTTTATATATTAAAACTTAAAACCTGACATGCAACAATGTGACCTTGGTTGTCAGATATTTATCATTAGCCATTACATGTCTATATTGTTAAACACTATTATGGTTGGAGAACAATGTACTGCTACCATTTATTGTGACTTGTAACGGAATCAAATTTTGTTTCCAGTGTATTCTATCAATAGATATCTGAAAGTAGTAGCATATTTAGCACCTAGGTAACTGCATAAAATTTAAAATAAAAAAGTATATTTTTAAACACAAAATTTTTATTTTTGAATGCTAATTTCATCAGGTACTAACTGAAAAACTAATTTACATTTTGCTAGCATTCATTTAAATTTGAAGGTCATTCTTTTGAAAACATTTTTTAATAAACATGCTGTAACTTATGTAACTTTTTTTAAATAAAGTTTTTAATCGCACTGTAAACTTTTGATTTTGACTAATATAGATAGATTTTGTTATGAGTAACATACATTATTATTCCTAATTATTGGCAACACTATTATTCCTAATTACAGGGTGGTAATTAGATTAGTTCTGCAATTTAAAAAGTCTGGCTTATTGATTGATAGCTGATTTGTTAATTATACAACATGCAAATATCCCCTTTCACTTTAAATTGTTAAGGTACTAAATTGACTAATTTGCGATTAATTAATAGCTTCATTAGAAATGGTTTATAATCCAGATAGTTTCAGGCTACTAACTTTAATTGCGGTATTCTCTTTTCTGTAGAATTTTTATTCTTTATAAACTGTTCATAGGGCACAATGAATTATAGTATAATATCGATTATATTTGATAAAAGGAATGTGGTGAAAATGTATGCTAATACACTAGTTTCTGGTCAGGGTATTATGCACAACAATTTTTTTTAATGAACATAATATTTGTTCTATATGTCAACTTTCTATAATTATAAAAAATATTTATATGAGTATATTCAACCCATATAAGTACATAATTATCTCATAATTTTAATTATAATTATTTCATAGTGCTGTGTAAATTTTATTTACATTTTAATTTGTTTCTTCAATAGGTTCACGTAATCTTCAGCTACAAGGGCAAGAACCACCTAATCAAGAAAGACATCCGCTGCAAGGACGACATCTACACTCACCTGTACACCCTGGTGGTGAAGCCAGACAACACGTACGAGGTTCTCATCGACAACGAGAAGGTTGAGTCTGGAGATTTGGAGGCCGACTGGGACTTCCTGCCACCTAAGAAGATCAAGGTACAGTCTCTAATTGATTGTTCAATAAATGTACAATATTTATTTAAAATGAAATAGTGAGGTTTTTTTTATATATGTTATAACGTGGGTATGATTTAGTAATATTATTAAGAGGAAAAAATGGCAAACAGAGTGTATCGGCTTTCATAAGCAAGTTTCTACTGAAGTTTTGGCGTGACGTACTTCGGTGACGATTCCTGGAGTGGAGACCGCGTCTTGGCAAGTGTAGCGTAGGACGCCCTCCGCTCCGATGGACCGACGACTTGCGAAAGGTCGCTGGTGGAGGCTGGATGAGAAAAGCGGAGGACCGGGATATCTGTGCAAAATGGGGGAGACCTATGTCCAGCAGTGGACTGCGATAGGTTGAAGAGATATCCCCATAACCATGCTATTCGAGGACTGTGCCTGCAGTGGGCCTTTACAGGCTAACGATGATGGCTCTTGTTTAAGACAATCTTCCAGTAATCAATCTCGATTGGTTTTTTAGATAATCGTGTTATATATCTAGAATACATTGTTGGTTTTCCCCCAGGACCCCGAAGCCAAGAAGCCCGAGGACTGGGACGACCGTGCCACCATTCCCGACCCAGACGACTCGAAGCCCGAGGACTGGGACAAGCCTGAGCACATCCCCGACCCTGATGCCGCCAAGCCCGACGACTGGGACGACGAGATGGACGGCGAGTGGGAACCGCCAATGATCGACAACCCTGAGTACAAGGGCGTGTGGGCACCTAAACAGGTCAGTATCTTATTAATTTACTCTGGCATTTACCGTTGGGTTTGCAAGTATTGCAAAGATCAAGGCACATAAGGTTCCGGTAAAGAGAGCGTCGTGGCTCATTGGTGTGGCGTTCCGATATGGAGGGCGCAGGTTCAAATCCCGCCGTCTTCTCGAATTTTCAAAATTTTTTTATTAGCTGATGATGATGATGAAGATACCTAACTGTCATCTCGGCAGGCCAGTGTTGACTTCGGCATTCCCATAGTACTGTATTTATCATGGTCAGGCGTATCACCTATAACCAGTTCAACGAACTGACAATTTTTTTTTACATAATTATCGCAATCATGTGGATTGACGATCTAATTAAGGCAGCTGGTAGCCAATTGATGTTGACTTGTAGGTATCAGTCTGCATAAAAATCATTTATGAGCGACATATTGGAGCTGCCACGATAACATATATATAGCAATAATCCTGTTATCGTGGCTTTAATTAAAAGCGTTATGCTTGTTGATGATATCAATTTATTGAAGGCATTTCATCACATTGTAAAAATTGTAAAGATCCTCATAAATAAAATTATTAGTATACTGTTATTATAAAACAATTAATGTTAATCTTATCATTATCGCCGAGGCAATGTTCTTTAATGATTTATATATTTAGGTCATTCTATCCATTAAATACGGCCCGATACTGCTTTTCGATATTTTACCTAACGAAATACTACTCATTTCAATGCCTACCTAAATTCATAAAAAAAACAATAAAAGAATAGTTTTAAAACTGCAAGTTCATCGTATTTCGTTTGGATTTTTTTATACACTAAAATGCTGTATTGTATGGATTCTTTAATATGATGTGCACATGAGATTGACATACGTGACAGACGACAAAACTATCGCGCACGCGCTAACTAGTGACTAAAACGACTCGGGTTATTCACCTCGTAACGGTTATTCTAACGTGCGAAAAAAGACCCGCCGGCCGTTGACCTTGTGTTAACTTTTGCTTTTGTGGCATGTGCAAAAACCAATACTTGTGTTCCGTCGATTATTGACCTACATTTTGTTATTTCGTCTAATGGTTGGTCGACTGTTAAACTGTACTTTTCAAGAAAAAAACCTATGGACATACATTATTGAATTTTTATGTCTGTAACTCATTTGTTGGTTAAATTAAACTATCAATGAAGCAATTCAGTAAACTTGATCAATTTGTTTTAAGATTAGGATTTTAAAGTATTGTTGACCAAACGGGGAAGGAGCAACTCTAAAATTCTTTCAGAATCAGTATCGTAATTTTATATAGATTACCTTACTTCTATAGCCTATGTCAGTTTACCTTTGGATTTAGGAACTAGGTAATCCACAATGTTTCAGGGATGACATAATCTCCATACTTGGCCGGCGAGTTTGATAAAGCTTTAAGTTTTATTAACAAACACAGACCCATTCTTCATTTAATGTATTATTCCTATCTTTAATAACACACCCAAAGAGAAAGATATTATGGGAGGGTGGCAAGTTTAATAAGAGAGGGCTTTTACCGCTTCTCACTTAAAGTTTTTGTCACTAAACTCATACGGCCCCAGGAAGTGTAAGTTGTGGTAACACTACACAATCACAAAGTAATTTGTGAATTGTGGTTGTCTGTCTCTTTCTAAACAAAAGTAAAACAAGGCTTTGTCATAAAATTCCTAAGTTTAAAGTATTCAATGTGAAATCTCTATTTCAGATTGACAACCCGGCATACAAAGGTCCCTGGATCCACCCAGAGATCGACAACCCGGAGTACACGGCCGACCCCAACCTGTACAAGCGCAAGGAGCTGCGCCGTCGTCTCGACTGTGGCAGGTCAAGTCTGGCACCATCTTCGACAACTTCCTGTTCACCGATGACATTGAAGCCGCCAAGGAGGTTGGCGAAGCCATCAAGAAGACACAGGTATGTGAATATTTAAGGCCTGCCATCATCAAACTCAAAATATATTTATTCAAATCTGTTACACATACTGATTTGTCAATTGTTATTATATTTTTTTATGACTACCATCCGTTTGAAAAAAGTAGGGTTCACATACATTGGCCATAGTGTGATTTGTGGTTTAATTATTCTGATTCCTTTATACTTCACTCATAGATAAACAAAATCCAATGCTGATCAAATTTTCCCTTACAATGGTTGAGTCTTTGAACAATAACCCACCACACTCAAACCTTTGTACAATTTGTTAACTTTTTCTGTTAACACTTTTATTATCTGTTGTCCTTCTGTTCTCTCTGTTCTTAATTGTATGTAAATGATGTTTATTATACATACAGAGGCTTTCTACAAGGAAGCTATCATTTTTGGGTATTTGAGTAATTATAAGTTTTCACTATAACATTACTAAAAATCGCGCATGACTATTATAGGAGGGCGAGAAAAAGATGAAGAGCCAACAGGACGAGCTCGAGCGCGAGAAGGAGAAGGCCGAGAAGCCTGATGACGAGGACGACGAGGACCTGGACGATGAGGCGGGAGACGCCGCGCCCATTGTAAGTTTCCTTTTGTGATTATGAAGTATGAGAGTCGGTGGCTCAATGGTGTGGACTGTCGCCTTCCTACCGGGAGGACTGTGGTTCAAATCCCAATGAAATGTATTTTGAATTTTCGAAATTATATGTACGTTATCCGATGCTCTTACGGTTAAGGAAATCATCGTGAGGAAGCCGACGCACGCCTGCGAAGAGATTCGAAGGTTGTGCGTAAAGTCGTCCAACCCGAACTGGGCCTGCGTGGACTACTAAGGCCTAAAAAGCCTATACGGGTAGGCTTGTGCCCCTCGGGGGGATGTTTCATGAGCTGATGATGATTATGAAGTTGTTCATTTGAATGAGCAGGGGGCTGACCGCCATCTTCTATACTTCGCCTTTTCTAGTACAAGAATTTATTTTTTGACGAACCATATGGTGTAATAGTCTAGATGTCGGCTACTACACAAAGGGCCCTGGTTCGATCCCCAGGCATTACACATTTTTGGGCATGAACATGTGTGCTTGTAACGGCCTGGGTGTTTCTATATATTATATGTATGTATTAACAAAAAACCTGTATATAAGTATGTTTATCAGTTGTTTAGTACCCAAACTACAAGCTACTCGCTTAATATGGGGCTAGATGGCGCTGTGTGAATGTCAATGGATATGTATTATTATTAAATCATTAATTCCTTGTCCACAGGAGGAGCACGACGAGCTGTAAACATGTCAGTGTGTGTATAGACAATCGTACAGTGGTACGCGTGCGCGGGCCGAGTGCATATAATACATAGTTGCAGTAAGGTATCGTCTTATGTTGCGAAGAGTATTGTGTTCCAGTCTTTAGTTTGAGGGTAGCGGCTCGAAATATTCCATTTGTGATTGGACGTGTATTGTTTGATCGTCCGTTGTACTGAAATGTGTGTGTACATAATTGTGTGGGATCGTGTTGGACGAGTTTGGTAGATTCGAATACACATTTGTAATAGTGATAATGTGATTTAAACATCTGTTTCTTTATTGAAAGCTGTTGGGTATTAAACATGTATTTAACCCTTCGACGCCAATGACGCTTTAAGGCGCCAGACAATAGATTTTCTATTGTCTGGGTTCCCGGCGTTCAATGGGTTAAGCGGTCGTACGTAGCACGGTTGGAAACTCACAATAGAACAGATGAGTCAATTGTCTACGCGAGTGCTGTTCGAGCGTTACACTTTTACTATTATAATATTTAAATTCAAACATGTCAGTGGGTACTATGGAAATTCACATTTTTGATATAACTTTACAAATACAGGTAATCGGATCTTTGCATCATGACGTCGGTCTTGTCTATTTTATCATTTAAAATGTTTTGCACACTGTGTGTCAGCAGTGGGGTTTATTGTACAGTGGAGTTGTGTAGCCTAAGGTTTTGTATGAATCCAACTGATATTGTAAAATAAATCGCGTGTATGATTTCTCATTTATGTTGTGAAATGAGTCTGATTAAATTAATATATGAATTATTTTTGTGTTTACTTTAAGGTTTTTGGTTATAAAATCCAACAAAGCGCCATCTATCTCCAAATTGAAAACTAGGCAAAGGGTACCTTTACAACAAGGGGTGTTCATTAGTTACGTGAGGCTTAAAAGAGTGGGGTGGGGGGGGTTGATAAAATGACAAGTTTTGTGTAGTTAATATATCACGTTACCTAGTCTAGACATTTTTATCATGGTCCCTTATTTCAGAATAAAATAAAATTATAGTTTATACCTGTATTTAAGATAATATTCTGATTTTTTTTTAATTCTTGTAGGTACTTAAAATATACGTGATTTGGAAGGGTCTTAAACCTCACTAAGTATCACAAAGCGGAGGGAGGCATTTATAAATGCTAAGGCACTCAAGGTATCCCTTGCTTAATAGACTACATTAATTTTACTATTAGACAGTACTCCACTTTAACGTCTATTCCCGAGACTTAACCCTGATTGCCATCAAACCATTTAATTTTATATTATTAAGTCATCGGTGATGATAAGTTACTGTCCATTGATATTTGTAATAATAAAGTTTCGGGAGTATATGGCATATTAAATGTGGCAGACCAATGTTCCAAGTGGAATGTGAGAAGTTCAGTGAGAATTTAGGATCCAAAAAACTATTTTAAACTAATTATTTATAAATTTCTAATTTTTATTTTATATTTTCCACTTTATTTCTTGAATTTATTTTCACTGGATCAGTTATGAACCTCCGAAACTGCAAAACAACCATTAGATAGGTTAAATTAATACCATTGTTCGATATAATGTTTGTTAGTAATCTACCTCATACTTACATAATCTCTCACAACTGCACAAAAATAATAAACATTAGAACGTATTAACTAATAATAAGCGTATTAATTAAATAACGAACATTTTCAAAGCGCTTCTCTAATTTCTGATGGATACTCCAGGATCTTGTTTTCGGTGCTGGTTCGTCTCATTAGCCTTCGGTCTCCCCAGCCAAAGAAACAAGGCCGGGGAAGCTTCACTGAAAATTATAAAAATGTTTNAACTAGGTAATCCAATGTTTCAGGGTTTATGCCTAATCTCCATACTTGGCCGGCGAGTTTGATAAAGCTTTAAGTTTTATTAACAAACACAGACCCATTCTTCATTTAATGTATTATTCCTATCTTTTAATATGACACACCCAAAGAAAGATAATTATGGGAGGGTGGCAAGTTTAATAAGAGAGGGCTTTTACCGCTTCTCAGTTAAAGGTTTTGTCACTAAACTCATATGGCCCCAGGAAGTGTAAGTTGTGGTAACACTACACAATCACAAAGTAATTTGTGAATTGTGGTTGTCTGTCTCTTTCTAAACAAAAGTAAAACGAGGCTTTGTCATAAATACAATACAATAAATTAAAATTTGTTAAAGTATTCAATGTGAAATCTCTATTTCAGATTGACAACCCGGCATACAAAGGTCCCTGGATCCACCCAGAGATCGACAACCCGGAGTACACGGCCGACCCCAACCTGTACAAGCGCAAGGAGCTGTGCGCCGTCGGTCTCGACCTGTGGCAGGTCAAGTCTGGCACCATCTTCGACAACTTCCTGTTCACCGATGACATTGAAGCCGCCAAGGAGGTTGGCGAAGCCATCAAGAAGACACAGGTATGTGAATATTTCAGGCCTGCCATCATCAAACTCAAAATATATTTATTCAAATCTGTTACACGTACTGATTTGTCAATTGTTATTATATTTTTTATGACTACCATCCGTTTGAAAAAAGTAGGGTCTTCGTGAAGAGCAGGCATGAAACGCGATAGTGACTCTTTTACCCGAAGGAGGGTTCACATACATTGGGCATAGTATTTGGCCATAGTGTGATTCGTGGTTTAATTATTCCGATTCCTTTATACTTCACTCATAAATATACAACATCCAATGCTGATCAAATTTTCCCTTACAATCGTTGAGTCTTTGAACAATAACTCACCACACTCAAACCTTTGTACAATTTGTTAACTTTTTCTGTTAACACTTTTATTATCTGTGGTGTCCTATCTCTGTTCTCTCTGTTCTTAATTGACACTTATAATGTTTAATATACATACAGAGGCTTTCTACAAGGAAGCTATCATTTTTGGGTATTTGAGTAATTATAAGTTTTCACTATAACATTACTAAAAATCGCGCATGACTATTATAGGAGGGCGAGAAAAAGATGAAGAGCCAACAAGACGAGCTCGAGCGCGAGAAGGAGAAGGCCGAGAAGCCTGATGACGAGGACGACGAGGACCTGGACGATGAGGCGGGAGACGCCGCGCCCATTGTAAGTTTCCTTTTGTGATTATGAAGTATGAGAGTCGGTGGCTCAATGGTGTGGACTGTCGCCTTCCTACCGGGAGGACTGTGGTTCAAATCCCAATGAAATGTATTTTGAATTTTCGAAATTATATGTACGTTATCCGATGCTCTTACGGTTAAGGAAATCATCGTGAGGAAGCCGACGCACGCCTGCGAAGAGATTCGAAGGTTGTGCGTAAAGTCGTCCAACCCGAACTGGGCCCGCGTGGACTACTAAGGCCTAAAAAGCCTATACGGGTAGGCTAGTGCCCCTCGGGGGATGTTTCATGAGCTGATGATGATTATGAAGTCGTTCATTTGGATGAGCAGGGGGCTGACCGCCATCTTCTATACTTCGCCTTTTCTAGTACAAGAATTTATTTTTTGACGAACCATATGGTGTAATAGTCTAGATGTCGGCTACTACACAAAGGCCCTGGTTCGATCCCCAGGCATTACACATTTTGGGCATGAACATGTGTGCTTGTAACGGCCTGGGTGTTTCTATATATTATATGTATTCATTTACAAAAAACATGTATATAAGTATGTTTATCAGTTGTTTAGTACCCAAACTACAAGCTACTCGCTTAATATGGGGCTAGATGGCGCTGTGTGAATGTCAGTGGATATTTATTATTATTAAATCATTAATTCCTTGTCCACAGGAGGAGCACGACGAGCTGTAAACATGCCAGTGTGTGTAGAGACAATCGTACAGTGGTACGCGTGCGCGGGCCGAGTGCATATAATACATAGTTGCAGTTAGGTATCGTCTTATGTTGCGAAGAGTATTGTGTTCCAGTCTTTAGTTTGAGGGTAGCGGCTCGAAATATTCCATTTGTGATTGGACGTGTATTGTTTGATCGTCCGTTGTACTGAAATGTGTGTGTACATAATTGTGTGGGATCGTGGTGGGACCGAGTTCTGCTAGATTCGAATACACATTTGTAATAGTGATAATGTGATTTAAAACATCTGTTTCTCTTTATTGGTAAAGCTGTTGGGTATTAAACATGTATTTAACCCTTCGACCGCCAATGACGCTTTAAGGCGCCAGACAATAGATTTTCTATTGTCTGGGTTCCCGGCGTTCAATGGGTTAAGCGGTCGTACGTAGCACGGTTGGAAACTCACAATAGAACAGATGAGTCAATTGTCTACGCGAGTGCTGTTCGAGCGTTACACTTTTACTATTATAATATTTAAATTCAAACATGTCAGTGGTGTACTATGGAAATTCACATTTTGTGATATAACTTTACAAATACAGTGTAATCGGATCTTTGCAGTCATGACGTCGGTCTTGTCTATTTTATCTATTTAAAATGTTTTGCGACACTGTGTGTCGGCAGTGGGGGGTTTATTGTACAGTGTGAGTTGTGTAGCCTAAGGTTTTGTATGAATCCAACTGATATTGTAAAATAAATCGCGTGTATGATTTCTCATTTATGTTGTGAAATGAGTCTGATTAAATTAATATATGAAATTATTTTTGTGTTTTACTTTAAGGTTTTTGGTTATTAAATCCAACAAAGCGCCATCTATCTCCAAATTGAAAACTAGGCAAAGGGTACTTTACAACAAGGGGTGTTCATTAGTTACGTGAGGCTTGAAAGAGGGGGGGGGGTTGATAAAAATGACAAGGTTTGTGTAGTTAAGATATCACGTTACCTAGTCTAGACATTTTTATCATGGTCCCTTATTTCAAAATAAAATTATAGTTTATACCTGTATTTAAAGATAATATTATGAAATTTTAAAATTCTTTGTAGGTACTTAAAATATACGTGATGTTGGGAAGGGTAGTCTTAAACCTCACTACGTATCACAAAGCGGGAGGGGAGGCATTTATAAATGCTAAAAAAAGCATTTTTAAATGCTAAAAAAGATCACGTCATTAATAGACGGCACTCAAGGTATCCCTTGGTTAAATAGACTAGAAATTAATTTTACTATAAGACAGTACTCCACTTTAACGTCTAGTTCCTCCGAGACTTTAACCCTTGATTGCCATCAAACCATTTAAATTTTTATATTATTTGTAAGTCATCGGTGACTGATAAGTACTGTCCATTGATTTATTTGTAATAATAAAGTTTCGGGATGTATATGGCATATTAAATGTGGCAGACCAATGTCCAAGTGGAATGTGAGAAGTTGCAGTGAGAAATTTAGGATCCAAAAAACTATTTTAAACTTAATTATTTATACATTTTCTAAATTTTTATTTTATTTATTTTCCACTTTTATTTCTTGAATTTTATTTTCACTGGATGCAGTTATGAACCTCCGAAAACTGCAAACAATCCAATTAGGTAGGTTAAATTAAATACCATTGTTCGATATAATTGTTTGTTAGTAATCTACCTCATACTTACATAATCTCTCCACAACTGCAACAAAAATAATAACATTAGAACCGTATTAACTTAATAATAAAGCGTATAAATTAAATAACGAACATTTTTCAAAGCGCTTCTCTAATTTTCTGAGCGGATTACTGCCAGGATCGGGTGTTTTCGGTGCTGGTGTCGTCTCATTAGCCTTCGGTCTGCCCCAGCCAAAGAAACAAGGCGCGGGGGAAGCTGTCACTGAAAATTATAAAAATGTTTTGTTAATTGTCGTGTGGCGGATATCAGATGGATGTCAACTGCTAAGGTTAATGTAGAATCAAACAGATATACAAATTATTTCTTTATAACTAATTAATACCTATGTCCAGCAGTGGACTGCGATAGGTTGAATAGGTATAGGTAACTAATTAATGCACGAGACGGTCAGTTTGCTCATCTGGTGGTAAGTGATCGTGAGACCATGACAGAGGAAGTGTTGACGGAAATTAATAATTTGACGACCCATCTGGTCAAGAAGTCGGTACACCAAGTGTTCCGGGTTCAATCCCCGGGCAGTACAAACATTTGTGTGCATGAACATGTCTGTTCGTAATGGTCTGGGCGTTTTCTATGTATAATATGTATGTATTTACAAAAAAATGCATAAGTATGTTTATCCGTTGATTAGTAACCCAAAATACAGGCTTTACGCTGAACTTGGGGCTAGATTGGATTAGAGCCGGTGTGTGAATGTCAGTGGATATTTATTTTTATTTATAATACCTACTAGGTAGTTATTATTTTTCGTCAACACTGCCCTGTGCCCTTCACCCAAGAGTAGAGGCGACAGATGTTAGGTTATTGTAACTACATAAAAATAAATTATTGTACGCACCTTCATTTTCTAACAAAAAAAAGGCGACCTGTAAATAAAAAAAATGTCACAACTTCGTTTTTAAGTAGAGGACCCTAAGCATTTATGGGTACTGTAGCACAGGACTTCTTCCGCTTTACTGTATGGTTGTTGTAGCTGGGTGGGGCGTCTCAATAAGGAAGCGGATTACGACTTTGCGGAGATCTATTAAAGTGAACACACACTTATACGAATCTCATCATCACTCATCTCATAAAATCTCACGCTATGGGTTCTTCCAGATTCCAGTGTGCGTGGTTTCATGAGATTCCATATACATCCTTTCTTAAATAATATATACTTTCAAAATTCGATTGTCAAAATTCGTTTCGTTCGACTCTTTCGCCGCGTGCGGTTCGGATAAGTGTGCGATTCTTTAGCATTGAACAGTAATAGATGATGAAAGCTATAAGGTTGGTATTTATTTACCGAATACTTTTCTTTCTACTGTGATGGTAGAACCTCGTGCAAAGAGCAAGAGTTATTGGTATACATATGTTTGATTTGTTATTTTATATATTTATGCTTTATTCGTAGGTAAAGGTATAAATAATAATACGGAGTGAAATTTCAAATAAAATAAAAGTGCTACGACGTATATTATTTTTAATTAATATAACAATTTAATGCACATATGTGTCGTATAAACAAATGTCGCATTGAATAGGTAAGTTAGCTATTTTGAATGGTGCATTTTTTCTGTAACGTTCGTTTAGTGTATACGATAAAAGAAATGATTTTAAAAGTTCAGACTACTACAGCAACTACTAACCCACTGCTGGAAAAGTCTTTACTCATATAATTTAATTATTTTAGTCTTTACTTCCTTGTAACAATAAATAATAAACCTTAGCTGTAGCTTCTTATAATAATAACAAAAGCTTACCAAAATTGCTACACTCACTACATATAAAAACTTTAAACGATACATTTTTAATACACATCTAAATACCGACTGAATTGTAATATGATAACTCATATGTTTTATAAAAAAGCAACTTTTACGCTTATTATATTCAAGTTTATTTTACATGTGAAAACTTTTGTTATATTGGTATTGTGTTCAACACATACGCGAGGTGATTGTTAAATTGTACAAACAGACAGACAGATAAACATAGGTAATTTTCCACACTATATCATTATTCAAAGCCTATTATGTTAACAAGTCTACGAAGTAATAGACAAGTACTGAAGCACTTATAACAATGTTTTTCTTTGAAATACGTTGAATGCCAAACCAGAAGTTGCTAATAGGAATACGAATAAATATTTACCAACTTAAAACTTTATTCGAGTGTTAACATTTATTAAGCATTAAAATTGTTGTCTCTCTTTCTTCAACCTATCGCAGTCCACTGCTGGACATAGGTCTCCCCCATTTTGACGCACACAGACGCGGTTTCCACTCCAGAACTCGACTGCTCCAACGGCCATCGGTTCTGCGACATACGTTGGTTACGTATTGCAAACTTCTTACATTGCATTTGAAATCCATAGTTAACTGTTATAGGTAGGTATTTTTATACATAAGTGTAATATGAAATTTAGATTTCGTAGACTCAAGAATTAGATTGTATTTAATAAGGCCTAGGATTGTTCTGTCTCCGTGCTTTGTTGTTAAGAGTGTTGAGTTTAAATCGCTGCTTGCTCGTCATGGGTTCAAAACTTTCAAGGGAAACACACACATCACTATGTGAAAGGTGATGTTTAGTTGTAAGTAGTTAACAAATATGTTTTTATTATTATTGCAAGTAATTACATACACCTGATTGCCTGACAATAAAAGTGCCTAACGGCAATAGGTGCAGGGATATATGAGGAAAAATAAATACTCAGGTTAGTGAACTGGTCGATTCACTTTATTACTTTTTTTTATCCTTTATAGGCAGACATTTGAACGCCATCTCACCTGATGGTAAGTGATGATGCGGCCGAGGATGGATCAGCCTAGAAACAGCCTATTCACTCTTGCCTTGAAGACGGCCAGGTTGTAATGATCGGGGAACAAAGAAAAAAAAACATAAGGAGGCAAAGAATTCCATTCCTTTGCGGTGCGCATTAGGAACGAGGCACCAAAGCGGGCTGTGCGGATGTGTGGAATGTCTACCACGTAAGGATGGAACGGTCGCCTTCGTCTTGTATCCCGATGGTGAAAAGGGGCTGGTGGAATTAACTCGTGTAATTCCATCGCACACTCACCGAAACGTAGCCTGTAAAAAATCGACAGCCGTGCAACTCTACGACGATGCTCGAGGCTTTGCAGCTTAGCGTCAGTCAGCGTTGGGTCGCCATTGAGCCGCACAGCACGTCTCTCAATCGAGTCCAAAGCAGCCAGTTGGTATTTGGCTGATCCATCCCATAGGTGGCAGCAGTATTCCATACAAGACCGGACTTGGGCTTGATATAATGCTAGAAGCTGTCCTGGGGTGAAATACTGCCTAACTTTGGAAAGGATCCCAAGTTTTTTTGCTGCAGTCTTTGCTTTGGACTCGATATATTGGCCGAAGTTGAGATTGGCAGTGAGATGAACACCAAGAAGCTCTAGGCTATCAGTCACTGCGACAGGTACATTCCGGAAAGTCGGAGTAAGCTCGAATTTGCTCCGTTTGGTGGAGAACAGACACGCCTGTGTTTTGGTAGCGTTGAACGTCACCAGATTAGCATCACCCCAAAAGGAGAATGCTTGAAGGGACGCATCCACACGGCTTACCATGGCCTCTCGACAAGACTGAGTTTCTTCCTTACTGGCCCTTGCATCCGATAAATATATATCCGTAACTGTGCTGTCGTCTGCATACCCAATGATACCGGGCATAAGCAAATCATTTATGTGCAGCAAAAATAGAGTTGCGGACAGGACCAATCCCTGAGGAACGCCGGCGTCGATAGGCTGGAGGTCAGAACAGTAGCCATCCATGATTACTCGTATTGACCGGTCACTCAGGAAATCTGATATCCAGGTGCAAAGGCCATGCGGAATACCAAACGAAGGAAGCTTGCTAATAAGGCTAGCGTGCCTAACTCTATCAAAAGCCTTAGAGATATCGAGTGACACGGCAAGAGCTTCACCGTTTCTCTCGATGGCCTCACTTCATAAGTGTGTGGCATACACAAGAAGGTCCCCAGTTGACCGGCCTCGACGAAATCCCCATTGACGGTCACTGAGGAGATCGTTACCTTCCAGGTAAGCCAGGAATTTATTGTTAAGTGCACGCTCCATAATCTTACAGAGTATAGAGTCACCTCTGAAATGGGTCGATAATTGACAGGGTCGGCTCGACTACCTTTTTTAGGCACAGGCTGCACGTTAGCAAGCTTCCACGACTTAGGCACAATTCCAGTCTCAAGTGAAAGGCGGTACAGGCGGGTTAGCGGCGGAGACAACTCGGGCGCACAGGTACGCAGGACTATTGCTGGTATACCATCAGGCCCACTAGCCTTACTCACGTCTAAAGACCGCAGGATTTTTAAGTTCTCTCTTTGGTGAATACGCACTTCTGCCATAGAGCAGTCAGCACGAGGCGAGATAGATGGAGTTTTCCCTGCAGTAACTAGACGCGAGTTCTCCGCAAAAAGCGAAGCAAATAAATTTGCTTTCTCTTCATTGGTGTGAGTGTAACCCCTTCCAGAGACTTGACCATCAAAGTCACTTGATGATAAATTGGTATTGTTAATTTCTAATATTCCTCAATAAATATTGATTTACATCTGTTGTATTTACCTTTAACGTACGCGAACATCTTATAGAAAGAAAGAAAAGCATGTATAAACACAATATGAAATAAAGTTACGACTAGTATTAAGAACAAAAAGAAAAAATTAAAATAGACCAGAAAAAAAAACAAAAAATTAAAATAGACCAGAAAAAAAACAAAAATTAAAATAGACCAGAAGAAAAAAACAAAAAAAACTATCTGAAAGTATTTATACACTTATCAGAGTGAGTGAGTTTAAGTTCTTTGTTTTGATAACCACCCCTGACATTTGGTGTTAAGATCAACAAATACTTTTGAACCTTTTCATAATACTAATAAAGGTCATAATGTGATTTTTATCGAAAACATAAGGGTGGCCCCGATAATATGGGGTGATAACGAGATATGTCAACACGGGTAGAAATTCCATTCATAGGTCGACCCTTGTTTCCGTCGTTGACTGATATGCGGAACTCGTCTTTGTAAGTGTTGAAAGAAATATTTATCTGTATGTCATGCTGTTTAAGAGCGTCGGTGACTCATTGGTGTAGGACTATTGTCTTCCGATCTGGAGGGTGCAGAACCAGTTTCAAATCCCGCCACGTACCAATGTCTTTCGAATTATATGTACATTTATCCGACGCTCTTACGGTGAAGGAAAACATCGTGAGGAATCCTTCGCACGCCTACGAAGAGATTCAAAGGTTGAGCGTGAAGTCGGCCAATCAGCAGTGGGCCCGCGTTGACTAAGGCCTTTACACCTTATACGGGTAGGCTCGTGTCCCTCGGTGGAGACGTATAATGAGCTGAAGATGATGATGATGTCATATTAAAAAAGACATAATGTGACGACCAAATTGATTGTGATAAAGCTTTGGAGCGTGCTAGGAGAGGCATATGTTCAGCAGTGGACAGGTATGAGCTGATGATTATATTGATTATTGGTTAAGAACTCGATTGCGATACCAAAGGTTCTAAGTTTGTTTACCATGTAGAAGAAATATTTTGGCCTGACTGTTTTGTATATAAAATATATATTATGTATTTACAAAACAATGACATTCGTTGTTTAGTTTCTACGTCATAAACTAATGGCACTGTGTGAAGAACGATCTCCGTGGCGTAGTGCGTTTAGGTCTATATTGCTGCCTGATCCTGACCTGATCCGGAGGTCGTGGGTTCAGCAACAGTAAAGAGGTTTAGTAGAGGAAAAGTGGGTTCAGATAAGAAATCAGTACAAACTTGCATTAATGAATAGCTACACTGCAGCACTGTGTTATTTTAAATTACCGTGTCATAAACATTTTTTGGATGCTTTACGACTTTTAACCAATACACAACGAGAATCAATCAGGATAACAATGTTTTCATTGAGAAAAATGTTTCCTGACTCCCCCGGACCGCCTCAATAAGTCTTTGTGGCTGGCAACATTGTCACTCATGTCAAATTTACGGTCCTCGTAAAGTTGGCCGGTGTAGCTTCCTGGGGCGATGTTATGGCATTTTTATTCCTTACATTGGGGTCGCGGTACCGATGTTAACATAATTAGGGGGTGCACATTCATTAGGGGCTTTACTCCGAAGATTTATTTTTAAGATTGTATTCTGAGATGAATTGTTTTAAGTTTAACTTTGGAATTCCTTGTTTGTTTAAGATTTAGTGGGTTATTTGCATAAATTTTCCGCCTTGTCCTCTAAAGTTTCCGCATTTGGTGGCAAATGTGTGAAATGAATAGTGCCAGTTATCTTGTGTATGATTCTGTAATAGCTGAGCAAACAAAAATGTATGTACAAGTTAATGTACAGAAATGCATAACACACCAAATTCACAGGACGATATCTGGCACTGTGGTAAATACCTATGTAGACGATTCCGTCTTGAGCATAGGTACATAACATGATAAATTATTTTTCAACTGTGTTCACAACTGAATAAGTATATTATAAGTGTTCTGTAAGGACCTTAACTGAATAAACACTTTTCATTTTCATTATCTTGTGACGGGATGGATTGTTTTTCGTGTGTATCTGATAATTATCTATTAATTTTGAGACTTTATCGGATAATTTAGATGAAACTCACCTTGTGCGATTTTTTCCAGTTTCACTAAGTCATTGCAGACTGGATTTTGTTTTGAATAAAAGATGATTCCGTACTGATTCACTTTGTATTATTATAATATACACCAGTGCTCTAGGTGTTAACCTGGGGGGTTACCGCAATCTCTTAAAACAGTATTGTTATAATGATACGTCAGCATTTTTGTACCAGAAAAGACGAAGTAATATTATTGTAACACTGTTTTAAGAGATGGCGGTAGCCCCTCAGGCCCTTTTAAAAAGAGGGTAACATTGTAAAGATTTCTTGGTGAAGGATTTGTCACATCATTTTACGGCTTAGGAATTTAATACTCCGATTAGTGGATAATCTTATTATAATTTGGGGCGATACCAAAGAAGGTTCTTCCTGGGTAAAGTAATCTCTTTTTTTTGAGAATTTAATTAAAATAATGTAGGAACAACATAGAAGTTTATTTTGCTCTTGATATTTATCATGAAAATGTAATTTGACACCTAGCGATTTCTCAACAATTTCATTAATTATTTTTTGTTACGTACTTTTCATAATGGTTTTATACAGAGACAACACCATGAAAAAATTTCATAAACACACGGGAATCGAATGTCTGTGCCATGTAATGGTGCGTTACACATTTAAAGCTCACTCAGCTGACAAAACTAAAGTTATGATGATTGGTGAAACAAAATCGAGAACGTTTGCTATATTACATAACCTATATGTGTCCTTTTTAAAAGAGTTTAAAAAGGATTCTCTTTAGATTTTTCGTTTAATAATTAGTTTTAATACAAAGAATATGCTTAATCTATTCAGAACAACATTCGTTTAAAACAACTGATTATAAATAGGTTTATTTATTTATTTAGGATAGCCAATAAAACAAACACCATACAATTATAAACTTATATCTATAAATACATGATTGTAGTGTTGCCTTAGTTAAAGGCTGCCACGGCATGCACAACTAAATAATGAGTCGACAGACAGAACGCCTAAAATCGTTTAATTTAAAATATACTGTTACGAGCTGGGGGTTCCGGATAAATTATTGCCAAACACGAAGAATAACACGGTAACACACTTTATTAATTAACCAATATTAAATCACACACAACACTAATTACACTTGCACTCGTACTAAATTAATCAATTAACGCACGCACTAAAATCCGTAATTAACACTGCACACTATAACACAACACTTTCCGCACACACGTAATAATCACACGTTAACTCTTCACACTGTTCTATCACACTCGACGATCCCTTAGATATCGCTGTATCACTCGCTTCTTCCTTGTAGTCGCAGGTATTTCGCTCTTCGTTCGCTCTTGAGTAGAACACAAGACTCCCGCGCACCCGTCGCCCGCCTTATATACCTGTCCGGCCGCTGAGCTCGAAGCGTCGACGTCATTCTACATAGTTCGCGAATTATCTAGACATACTAGACTCTTTGCTATTTGACAATTCGCATGTCATACTCTATGGACTATCTGTGGACTGATGTCACATATTAGCCGCCATATTTAAATGACATTTTAATTACGTCAATTCGTAACAATACATTTACATTATTCTACTCGTTACTGGCAGCTAGTGCCAGCAAAGTAGACTTAAACTTGCGCTGTGAATATGACAAATCGAGTTTATGGCTATGCGAGCGTGATAATTGACTGAATTGTTTCTGAATCCTATTAATGGTTGAAAAGTGACCCAAGTTAGTCCTAAATTTTTAGGTTTATAAGCGAGGTATCTACAATTACGAGCGCGTTTAAAAGGGACATTATAATTTATTTGTGAAATAAATTATAATGTCCCTTATGAATTGTATTACTTACTTTTGCTATTGCTGTTATGTTTTAGTGGGCGTTTCTTTCTCAACGGGTTTACATCATTATACATTTTTACAAAACTGTTTAGTTTAAGGCGCCAGTTATAATCAACTCTTGTTGTTACAAAATAGATAAAAGTTCAACAGTTAACTCATTTTGGATAAAAAATATAAATTAAATTTAAATCCATTTATATAATACAATCGTAGATAGGACTATCATAATAAAATTTAACTTATAAAGATGTTTAGATAACCAAATCGCATCGATTAATAAGTATATTCATATATATTTTAGAATTTCATAATTTTCTCGTATCTTACACCATGAACAATCCGTTTCCAGAAGAAGTAACACTATCCGCAGTAATATCAGTTTCACTTTCTAAAGTAGCAATAGAGAGATTATACTCCGCAATCGTAGGGTCGGGTGGTCAACCGCCTGCGGCAGAGGGGCTGGGGATTCAAAGAGCTGCATTACATTACAAATTGTAATTTACATTTACTTAAACAACCATTTACAATATTGGTATCGTATTTGCCGGTATTATATTTGACCCGTAGCAGGACAGTCGTAAATAACTCTAATGAAAGCATTTTCTACGGACTAATTTATAATTTTAACATAATATATTGCATTATAGAGTTGTCAGCGTACAATCCAGCCTCCACGAGCGATCGCAAGTCTTTGGTCCATTAGGCCGGAGTGAAGATATAGGTAATTCACTTGGATTAGTTATTAAAGAAACCAATCAAAACTAAGCCATTCAGATACAAGGAGCTGCAGAGGGTGGGGCACATGTATCGCAGAACCGACAGCATGTAAAGCTGATTATCTCATCTGGATATTGTTGCATAAAATAAGATTTCGCGTCAAATCAACTTGCGAAACGGCGGATGATCAAAATGGTGAACCGGATAGGTGCCTACTTATTCAAGGGCTGCGCTGAATTTTTTTTGTCTAATTTAAGTTATACATTAGACACTCGGTACTCCGAAGGTAAAAGGAGTATCGAGTTATCATCATCATAATTTCTGTCATCGTTTTATAAGACAACGTGATGACACTCCGGCCGAGTCCCCATTCGTCTCGTTAACCGAAGCACAGATCTCTTACACTTTAATCCTAATGTTTTGATATTAATGGAAAGCCGAATGAACAATGAATAAACTACTCGTACTTTCCTGTTTTTTCTTTAGTGTAAGTTTGAAAAGAGGTCAACAAAGAATCGTTGTTTACATTTTTATAGCGGGCGGAGTCACCGAGCGAGTCGAATGCATTCGTCATGAATGTTTACTCATTCAAGGTCAATACGGAATAACCATCTTGGGTTAAATTGAAATGTGTGAGAGAAAGGTACCATTGAACATAACTAATAGGTACAATTATATTTAATATGTCCTTTTAATTTGTTTTATTAACTAGATTGCGTATCGTGATCAATTTGTCTGCTAGTATGCTGGTGAAATTACATTTGAGTAATTCTGTGTCATTAATTTGTAGTGTCAATAATGGAAGTGTAAAAATTTTTTTGTCTTTAGATATCAATAATTTGACGACCCATTTGGTGTAGCGGTTGAGATACCGGCTGCTACACCAAGGGTTCCAGGTTCGATCCCCGGGCAGTACAAACATTGGTGTGCATGAACGTCTGTTTGTAATTGTCTGGGTAATATGGATGTAATTAAAAAAAAAAGTATGTTGTTGAAGTACCGATTATACAGGCTTAACGCTTAACTTGGGGCTAGACGCTGTGTGAATGTCAGTGGATAAAAAAATCATAAGTTGTAGCAAAGCACTATTACACAAAATAAGAAGGATAATTAAGATATTTTGAAAATGTTGGCCTCGCAATTGTTTATGGGCGGCGGTAGCAATTACCATAAAGGGAACCTTATACCATTTGCTTTCTGTTCAGTAAATAAAATTATTATTATCCTTTGGGCAACCATACAAAGAACACTTTCAAAATACTAGCAAATGTATAAAAACAAATGAGCCGTGTCCTGTAGTCAAGAAGCCTGCCCTGCATACGATCCCGCATCATGGCTTCGGCAATATTGTAAATTGGTTTACGTGCGTACCTTTTTTGATAGCCCCAAACATGGACGTACAAAAATACGGACTGTCATTAATAACAAAAAATGTGTCATATTGTAATTTTGTTGTATACTCATTTTAGTGTTTTGAACTAAAAATATGCAATCGAATTGTTTTTTATCTATGATATGTAATTTTTGGGTTGTTTTTTGTATTGTTCTCTGCGAGTTTTGCACCATTTCACAACATAAGTGATATTCTTAGATTTTTTTCTTGTAATAATCTATGACTCTGTTGACAGATACGTGCCAAATGTCTTAAAATTTTTTGGGATTCCATACAAAAACTGGCCAAATTTTGACACAATTTTGTTGTTAGCGAGACTCCGACCATATTTTTAATACGTCTATGGCTGGCCCCAAATAACGTTAGGAGGGTAGCGAAATCACCTGTGCTTACACATTTGCTTTAGGGGAGGCAATTTCAATTGATTGGTCCGTAGGCTTCGAGGTAAGCGGCTTTGGCTCAAATTGGGAGTTCGATTTCTATTAAATTTGTGAATTTGTAATGACTTTTCAGCGTTGGCTGTTTATCGCTTTCACTGGGCAAGCGAATGGCTTTGAATTTTCGAAAAAAATATCTACGTTATCCGACGCTCTTACGGTGAAGGAAAACATCGTAAGGAACTTTAAATCTCTGCGCACGCCTGCGAAGAGATTCAAAGGTTGTGCGTGAAGTCGTCCGACCCGCACAGGGCCCGCGTGGACTTCAGTAGTAATAAAAATAAATTTGTTTATTCTTGTAAGTACATACATAGTCAGCAATAAATATTATAATTAAAAGGTAAATATGAAATATAAATATATTATGTAACAAATTCGAAAAGTGCGTCTGACTGAGGCAGGGTTCCCAAAACACTGGCAGCATTCCCGCGCTGTAAAAGCAATGCTTATTCTAATAGTACTTATTAGAATGAAAGTACAAAAGGCGACCATAATAATATTGATAATCAATATAATCATACACATTAAAACTACAATATGTTTATAACCGAGAGTCGGTGGCTCATTGGTGTGGACTGTTGTCCGATCTGGAGGGTGCACGTTCAAATTCCCGTCACGTACCAATGTATTTTCGAAATTATATATACGTTTATCCGACGCACTTACTTTGAAGGAAAATATAGTGAGAAAACTTGCGCACGCCTACAAAGAAATTTAAAGGTTGTGCGTGAAGTCAGCCAATCCGCACTTTTAGTACCCATATTAAAGGCTAATGTTTATTTTGGAGCTGTTTATTCTGAGTCCTTCCTGTAGTTGCTCTTTTAAGGGAAGTATGTGAGGCTCACTTAGTACCTCCTGAGGAGGTAAGAAGGTTTGGGCCGTGTTCAGTGGACAGTTGAGGAGCCCTACCTAGAGCTAGAGTCCCATATGCCCCGTCTCTATAAAGATTCCCGAATACAAAGGTTCTTTTAGGTATTGTATTAGGTTGTAAGTTTTAGGCTATGCAGGCACGGAGTTAGAACCCGGCTCCACAGCCTGTGTCGGTGACCTCACTGCACTCACTGCGTCTCTACTGACACACTATCTTATTTAACACTTCACGGTAGTTATGGTTTGCGCGTTATACATTGCTGTCTATGGTTCCAGTCAAGATTTTGATTGATTTTTTATGTAATAATTATTATTGTTATAAGAAAGAGATATAACTCAATAAAATAGTATATATTATCTTATCTGTGATACAATATAAATTTGGGAGTGTAGATATTATAAATATACATATATCAAATTACAACTACTATGAAACTGTTAAGTAACGAACAATTTATGCTGTATTTTCTCTTCACCAAGCTATTAATTAATTTTAATGTTTAAAATGAAAATATTTAATGTCCTTGTTAGAAAAAAGGTTAAAAAAAATTTAAGCTGACTCTAAATTTTTTTCGCTATAAAGAAAATACACTGAACTGCTTTTCGCATTCACAAAAAAAAACATAATATAATGTGAAGCATTTTTATTCCCATCCAGCAATGTACGCGTAACTCATGTTATCATCGGCATTTCCTCACACCTCGGTACAGAGGGTATTTGCCCCGCTTCCCTCTGAGAGTGCCTCACGGCCAGTCCCTCTTTGCCTCCGAGTTGAGCGCACGTTTCGCGTCAGTGTGTACAAGTAACAGTTGCATGTTTTTTTATTATAAAAAAAACTCGTGCTGTGATTGAATCTTGACTGAAATTTGGATTTATTTCTCTGTAAGTACCGACTGTTGTGAT
This sequence comes from Leucinodes orbonalis, assembly GCA_019425675.1. Taxonomy (NCBI): domain Eukaryota; kingdom Metazoa; phylum Arthropoda; class Insecta; order Lepidoptera; family Crambidae; genus Leucinodes; species Leucinodes orbonalis. The sequence continues at coordinate 107,785 of PQWD01001802.1, read as the reverse complement.
GAGAGTTAATATTTGAGCTTTGCAAAGGTTTATCCGAATGGTGTATGGAGCCTCACGTTGATACTACTATTGTCGTGCGTTTAGCGGTTCGTGGAATGTAGCTAAATACTAACTTTTTATTCGAAAGTTTCTTTAGATACTAACAGTTTCTGGATCTATCTATTTTCTACGTTTTGATTGTAGATTGGTTAACTTTAAGAGGTTATAAACGTGAGTATAATTTTGCAGGAATAATATGGAATGCCAATGGAATTCGAAAACAATATAATCTTTATATATTTAATAAATTAATTATAAAAACTATCTTATAAAAACTTATCCGGTTTTGAAGGCACCAAATATAGATAAGTTATACATACATTTATTATTTTGAATAAATGCTTATGATGAATAACAGACGGATACAGAAAAATATTTAATGTTCGTCACAGAAATGATGATGGTAGTGATAAGGATCAAACCCACGACTCTTGGCGCACATGACAGTCTCTACTAATGCGCCATTGAGTTCGTCAGTTATATTAGGAAAAGTTATCGAATATTCCAGTTATGTTAGGAAACTCAAAAAATCCGCTTCATCATCATCAGCTCATTAAACGTCCCCACCGAGGGGCACGAGCCTACCCGTATAGGGTGATTAGGCCTTAGTCGTCCACGCGGGCCCAGTGCGGATTGGACAACTTCACACACAACCTTCGAATCTCTTCGCAGGCGTGCATGAAGGTTTCCTCACGATGTTTTCCTTCACCATAAGAGCGTCGGATAACGTACATATATTTTTCGAAAATTCGAAAATACATTGGTACGTGTCGGGATTTGAACCTCAGCCCTCCCGGTAGGAAGGCGACAGTCCACACCACTGAGCCAAAAATCCGCTTAAATAAAAGCAAATCATCAAACTTCTACAATTGATATATAGGTTTGTAAGTAGGAGTTTATAAAATGTTGTTTGTTTTGCACCAGTTTGCAAAATAAGTGCTTTCGTTTAATATTCAAACTATTTATTATAAACAAATTGGTATTGGAAAACCTACTAAATATTTTTTACGTTCCGTTATCCAAGTAATGAGAAAATTTTACGAGTATTTTATTTAAATGTTACAATTTGTTTCTTGGTTTAGATTGAATAAGCCACCATGAATATAGAGTTATTTATGCTATATTATTTTTTAATGAATACTCGTATTTTCTTGTGTATAAAATCGCATTCTAAGAGAAAGGCGCCTTAATTTAAACAACAGTGGTGTAGATTGCATCAATTTTGAATATCACTTACATCATCGTATTATCGTGTGACTGTTTTTTAAATTAAGCAAGAGCCATGTAATATGGACTATTATGATGCTCATAGCCACGAAATCTAGGTCTTCAATTATGTTTGTCGGTAAAAAAATCAAAGAGTTTTGCCCATTTCACTATACATCTAGCTGCTTATTCAAAAAACAGCTCTAGATTTCATCGAATACCTGTACAGTAAATCTGCCGTCGTCAAAAAGTTTTTAATATTATACAAAAAGAGTTTTATGCCTCAAAGAAAAAAAAAAGGTCCTTTAGAAGTCACTTATTTTTATGTGAAAAATTAGCAAATAGATGAAAATCCATTAATTGTAGATATTTAGGTACTGATTTTGGAATAAGAATCAATAAACTCTGTTAAGTTTTTTTTTTCGTTCGCTTCTTTTTGGCGCTTAAACATTTTTCCTCAAGGAGATTTAACCTCTTGGCATCTGCAGGATGTTTGTACAAACAACATTGATGAATTAGCATAATATGGAGATTCACCAAGACACAAGATCTTTTGAAATATTTTGAGGGTTGCTCCTTATATGAATACTTTTTAATTTGAATAATATTTTGTTGCTGAGCAGCGAGAAACTTAATTTTGTAGATATGCTGTAAGTTTTCTCTAATGGTTAGAATGCTTTAAGATAATAATAAGAGCCGTTAAAATAATTTTGGTTTAAACAGATGCCGATCGTGTCATTATATAAAACATATGATGGCACTGTTGGATTTAGACCACCATATGTAACTACATACTTAAACATACAATGATTTTTTTTTATAACGTGAATAACGTGGTATTCTGTAACGTATACTTTTATGGATATTAGAGAAACATCACTTAGATTCTGTCATGTCTGTTTGTATTGATCTGGGTGTTTTCTATGTATATATGTATGTATTTACAAAATATATGAGTATGTTTGACCGTTGGTTTAGTACCCATATTACAGGCTAAATGCTAAGTTTGGGACTAAATTGTGCTGTATGAATGTCAGTGGATATTTATTATTATTTTTAACTAAGAAATTAGGGTTAGGGGGTTTGGTTAAATAAGAAAGCGCACCTACACGTTGCTAAGATTCTGAGAAACCAAGCATTTTTAATTTACATAACGAAGTTCCAATATTTTTATTTTAGGTAGTCCACCCAGACCCCACAGATTTTTGGTAATGATTTAATGGGATAAATTATTTGCCCGGTGAAGCTGTAACGGCCATCTGCGGCCTATAACAGAAGTCGGTTCAAATAGGGATAAATTGATCAGAATTTTAGTCCGGTACAACTCAAACTTTTCCAAAATGAATCTAATTAAAGTGGCAATGCTAAAAAAGTATTGTTATATCCATTCCATTACAGCAGTCTTTCCCAAAGTGGGCGATAACGCCCCCTTGTGGGCGCTGCAGGTCTCAAGGGGGCGTAAGAGACCCAGAAAGAAATGAATAATTCAATAATTAATTAATTCAATTTGAAGTTCTAGTGGTTTTTAAATAGGTGAAAAAATGGGGGCGCTAAAATAATATTTATTCTCAAAGTGGGCAGTAGACAAAATAACCACTGTATTACAAAAACAATAATATAACGGATTTCGCAAAAGCAAATAGATACTCATCAGTATGATTTTATATTTGAATCTTATTGCGACATGAATGCTAGTTGAAGTATGTCATCATGAGATCATTCTCAACGGTCACTTATTATTAACTACAAACAACATTTAATATCGGTTAACAGATTCCATAGCTACTTTCCAAAGTGTCACAATAGTGTCGTTTTAGGGGTTTTTAACCATTTAACCGCTAGGATTCCAGATACAATAGAAAATTGTGTCTGTTGGAAATACGTTTATGGGGGTAAAAGTTATCTACGGTATCGAAACTATAGTTTAAATAAGCATGATTTGACAAACATTATTTTTATTATTCTATACAATTATTTTTCTATACATTTGTATGGTGTTAAAATTTTAGCTGACTTTTCATATTCAAGTACAAAGTCAATACGTCAGAGCTACCTTCATTTTCATTTGGCGGTTCTTCAAAACCTCACCATTTTTATTTTTTTTCCAAAACTCCATTTCTTTTCCTCATTTTTCGTTTCCCTTCCTAAAGGTTGGCAATGAACTGGTTTCCTCTTCAATGTTGCGAGTGTCACTGGATATAGATATGCTGAACGTTGGCGTACCTTTGAAAAAAAATCATAGAGTCTTTAAACACCAAGTTCTGATTAACCGTCGTAAATCAATCCATCGGTGTAAGATCAAGTCGTGTCCGCGTCGTAATTCCGGTAATTGTTATTCGCAACGTGTGCCTCGATTCCCACCAGGCATGGCTAGTGATGCCAACATATCGATAATCAAACTATCGATGGTTGACCTTGGAAATGGATGGACCGATGGATGGATGGATAGCTTAGCTTGCCAGCTTTTTAAAGAAGCTCAAATTAGCCCAACATGCTATGGAGAGGTCTATGTTAGGTGGTTAGGTTCGTAATGGGGACGTTCTTAGGAGAACTATGCATGCAGGGTAAGCAAGTTGGAGTGGAAGTGGGTAGTTTTTATAGTGTGTAGAACCGATGGCCGATGGAGCGTTAATTGTACAGTAGCGTTCACGATAGGCCGATCCTAACCAGATGGACTGATGATCTGGTTACTTTGGCGGGTAGGCAATAAACGTCAACTAGGGATCGGTTCGCGTGGAAATCATTATGGAAGGTCTTCGTTCAGGAGTGGATATTAGGCTGTAATGATGATGATAATGAATATATCGATAGGTCTTTCGGTATTTTAACTCAACAAAAAAAAAATCCACCGACATTCACACAGCACCATCTGGTCCCAAGTTAAGCGTGAAGCCTGTAGTATGGGTACTGAACAACGGATTATGGACCTCTTGGTTTGTAAATACATACATTTTATACAAACAGACATTATTTGTGCTGCCCGCGGATCGAACCCGGAACCCTTGGTATAGTACTCGACATCTCAACCTTTACTCCTAATAGGTCGTCACCATGAACAATTTATCGATAGTGTACTGTCCAGGGGCAGCACTAAGTTAAGCTTCGACGCCGGTGTGTCAACGAACCAAAACGCAGACAAAGCCGCAATTCGCACCTAATTAGAACTGCAGTGATGCACTTGCAAACGTATTTTTGGCATGGAATGTTATATTCTTTCACTCGTTTGTCTGACGTTGTCTCTAATTATAAACGTCTTCTTTCGATTACTTTTAATTGCTTCATTTGCAAAAGTGCTCATACCTCTTGTTAGTTGTGTAAATTATATAGTAACTCCCCCTATTCAACCGTAATTTAATTCGTAAGAGAACTAAAGTTACCGACGTAGCCCGCCGGATCAGCAAGTTGAAGTGGCAGTGGGCTGGTCACGTATGTCGCAGAACCGATGGCCGTTGGAGCAGACGAGTTCTGGAGTGGAGACCGCGTCTTCGCAAGCGTAGCGTAGGACGCCCTCCGGCCCGATGGACCGACGACTTGCGAAAGGTCGCTGGTGGAAGCTGGATGAGAAAGGCAGAGGACCGGGATGTCTGGCGCAAAATGGGAGACCTATGTCCAGCAGTGGACTGCAATAGGTTGAAGAGAGAGAGAATTATTGGACATGATAAAGGTATCTTTTTATCTCGACTATACTATTTCAAATATTTGCTACGGTGTGGCAAGTGACTGTCAGGGTATCAGCGTGAGGGTTCTTTATTCATAATTATTTCACAATAATAATGAATAAAGAACCCTCACGCTTTAGTTCCAAAGGAGTATGAAGAGATGATAGAGCGTTATCTTTATATTATAATACATTTAATGAATTATATCTGTGATTTCTTACGATTTATAAATAACATCATAAAGAAATAGGAACATATTGTAGCAATGTAATTGAGTCTGGCTATAGACATTAATCATTATTTTTAACTCCGACTAACAGTTAACTTTATATATGCTTTAAACCAACCCCATATCTTCTTTCTTCAACATAAACGAAGTAGCACCAAGGCAATATAATATAAGGCCAACAACCACATACTTCTTTATATAAAAGCAATTCCTTCATAAATGTATTTTCCTACACCTAATATGATATTAGTGCTATATATATATACATGTTGTTTTACATATGAAAAATTAAAACTGTCTCTACTTTACAAGAGCCAAATTTGAGTAGAACTTGTTAATGAACGAAGTTTATGTAATACTCTAGGAAGACAATAGTTTTTATATGTTTATTGAAATTTAATTATATTGACCATAAACGTTGGTTTATTAAAATGATCGTGACGGGACTCGCTGACGCAAATATTCATAGAAAAACGATGATATTGTTGGATATGTAATGCGACATTCTTAGATTCAGTTTTTATCACAGAATTAATAGATTAATTAGTTGTGATATCTGGCGCAAAATGGGGGATACTTATGTCCAGCAGTGGACTGCGATTAAAATAGAAGTGGTTGTGATAGTCTAGTGAGAAATCTCTGTTGATTTTCATGAGATTCTAAATGGTTTTTTATAATGTGGTTTTCTTCGAAATAGAACAAGAACATGATTTTTAATATTATAAAACCCTAAGAAGTTAGGAGATGTGAATGTCATGAATGTAATATATATTACATTGACTAAGTATGCTGATGGATAAATCTGACCCCGCATTGAACTGCCCATATTAGTAGATCGTTGATTGAGCCTACCAGTCAATCTGGCCGGGAACTTGTTCCTCGCAAACATGTTGCAACTTGTCTCATTCATGGTAAAGAGCTAGGGATGATCGATATTAGAAAAACATCGATCTTACCATCGAACCAAAAGTATCGATGTATGATAAATACCGATCGAAAGACATCGATATTTCTAAAACATCGATGTTTTTGTAAACAAACAGTTTTTTATATTTATGCAAATTTTAAATTATTAGATGAATGCACTTTTACTGAGACACCTAGAAATCACAATGATCATAAGAAAATTTTATTTTAGGGACACTTTGTTAAAAAAATAACTTTGACAAGTATTTTCCTTTCAGTCTGTTCCGTTCCGTCCAAATTAAACAAACTTATTCGCAAGGCCGTGGTTTTAGTCCGATTATTTTGATTAGTGTCATCTAGTGGAAAATAGTTGAAACTTGATAGTCATCTGCTAATCACTTTGCAATATTTACTGATAATAAGTTGAAGCTTCAAATTAGTACACCTACTGAACGCTAGACCACGCCCAAAAGTATAATTCACGTTTCGATGTTTTATTCAGGTAACATCGATGTTCCGATGATATCGATGTCAACCCATCGATGTTAAACATCGATGATATATATGAAAACATCGATGTTTATTCAACATCGATGAATATCGATCATCCCTACAACGAGCGAGCCAGCAGAACAGTTATGTAACTGGTGCCTAGGATCGCTGCTTCGTATTGTTAAGTAACGTGATCTAAGGTCTGAACGCTCCAGCTCGGAGATTTGTTGGAACATTATTCGGTTAAGTTCCGCTTCGATGAGATGGGCTAGATTGTGTTTTGTTAAGTATTTATGGAATTTCTCTTTGAGAGCATTCTTAAGACATGCGTTTGTGCATTGCTAACAAAACTGGGAAAATGCACAATGTGAGTTGCACTTTACAGTCTCCCGCGGGATTAGAGCACGTGACCCAGTGTTGCCACCTTAGGGCTACCCCCTAGGGCTGAGAGCCATCTGCGGGCTGAGAGCCAACCTGCTTATAAAATGTACCAAACTTACCACATATCTAGTTACTTAAATTATTCGGCATTCACAAGCTACAATATAATCAATATAGCATTATACACCTTTATAGCCCAACATTGGGTAGAACGGGGTCAAACGTGATCTCATTTAATATTTGGCAATTCGGCGATAGAAGCTTACTGGAACATAGCCTACGTCGTGTGCTTCTATAAAACTGCCCGTGGATTTATATTCTGGTAAAGGGCATGAATTAATAATTTCGAGACGTTACGGAGATGTTTGTGTTACATCAGTTGCATCATTCTTCATGCTGTAATAGTTGCAATGTTCCTATAAACATTATTATTAATGCGGGAATTACGTATAATATACTGAATAAATCATCAAGCATCGCTGTTTAGCCACTGTTTAGTTAAATATCTACTGCTCTAATAGGTTTCTAGACAAGCTTGTCTGGTATCTACAAGTTACCTTTAGCAAGTCGCCGGTACATTTGGCTGAGATACGCCTTTTATTACTATGATAAAAAATCCATAATTCGTATATTCTAATAGGTTTCTATTTCTAGTATTTCATCTAAAAAAGATGTATTAAATATAATAAGTAGGAAACCGAATATCTCTTTAATATCTCCATTGCGAAATATATTATTACATAATATTAATCTAGCGATATTTAAAAAAAGAAGAAAATGTCTTTAATACAACATAAGCTTCACAGAATTAAAGAGGGAAAAATATACATAAATACAAAGAAAACTTTAAAACTCTCATGACGCAGGAACTGTTTTCAAAGCACGACTACCCGTTACGAATCCCCTAGCTTTCGATCACTGAAGTCTAGCTAAGGCTACATCGCAACAACTCGTGCACTTTCTAATGCACGAAAGCTTTAGTCAAAATCGAGGGACACACAAAAGGGGCATTATTTCGAGTCGCTAATGGACAAGATAAAACGTTATAAAAATGTAACAAACGAAAGTTAATTTTCAACGTGATCCCGCATTGTGCTCTCGATTTGAAGCTCGTAGGTTCTTCACTTACTTTTTTCTATATAATAAGCTAGTAAAAAGTAAAAGCTAGACAAGAAATCTCAAAGTTGAATAGGGCTGTAGTTGCAATTTGTGTCTGACTATAACTATCTTTAAAAACTATATTCGTACATGAAAAACTCTTAAAGCCATAGACGAATTTATTATTTTCCAATGATGCGAAATTAGAGTTACATATTTGATTAAAGATGCCTAACCTTTTGACTGCTAGAGGCCATAAAGCGTCACAAATATTATTTTTTCTATTGTGTCTGGATTCCTGGCGATCAATGGGTTAATTGTTTTTATTATATTATAACTATAAGCTATGCAATCTGCGATTGTGTTCAGTAAAAGTGGGCTGAAATAGGTCTCATCGGTCGACCAAAACCGGTTCGCTCCGGTTTGTTCGTTTGAACAACTGCACTCGACTATGCGTCTCCAATTGAGGTTGGCAACATTTACAAAATAACATTAACTGTGTAAAACTATTATGAGGTAGATTATAAAGTCTGAATGTGAATTAAAAAAAACATTCACACAGCGCCAAATAGCCCCAGAGTTATTTATTTAATCGTATGGCGGACTATAATTTAGGCGATTACATATTTCACAATTTATTATTTATTTTCTTATAAGTCCACACTCAGCTCACCCAGCCAATTTGCTGCCTCAGGAGTCAAATTATGGATGTCTTCCAAAGAGCCTTTAAACGCATGGATTGGGCACCGCTGAACTATATGTTCCATGGTTTGGGCTTCTTCACCACAATCACACAGGTTCGAATCTTGCCAACCCCATTTATGCCGAAAATAGTAACAGCGGCCATGCCCTGATCTAAGCCTATTTAACCTACACCAAAGTTTACGAGGCAAATCGAAACCCTTGGGTTTTACTGTTGGGTCTACAACTTGGGCAAATAAACCATTTGCTTCCGCTTTCCATTCATTCTTCCAGCAGGCATCGATGTCAAAATGAGCGAGATTCTGTGCTGCAGTGCTAGAGAGGTGACGAGACTTAAGCCTGGTGGTCGGCGGGTGCAGAAATTCAGCATGAGCAGGCAAAAACGGCGAAGCTAATATTTTATCCACCTCTCTTGTCAGAGCTTTCTTGCGGCGAAGATGTGCGGGTGGGATGTGTGCTAAAACAGGCAGCCAGTATCGAGGGGTTGACCTTATTGTACCAGATATACAACGCATAGTGTCGTTGAGCCTAGTGTCCACTTTAGACACATGAGCACTGTTTAGCCACACTGGAGCACAGTATTCTGCAGCCGAGTATACCAACGCAATGCCAGTAGTGCGCAAGCAGTCTGCAGAGGCACCCCAAGTCGTACCACAGAGCAGAGTCAAAATGTTATTTCGGGATCCAATTTTCATGGAATTTCCCAGAGTGAATCCTGTATTATGGGTTTGTACAACAGATAAACATAATTATATATTTTTTTTGTAAATACATACTAACGTATACGTAGAAAACACCCAAATAAATCGGTGGCAGAGCGGCTGGCGCGTTTGGTAGATGATAGAATGAGTCAAGCAACTATCATCATAGTCGATCAACGGATCGGTGACCGACAAATAGTTATTCAAGTCCCTTTGCTCCTTGGAAGGTACGCTTAGCTGTGTATTATTATTAATTTAGGATAGTAGTCGGTAGCACCCACTAATCCGCATAGGGTTAGGCCCAATCTCCACATAGCCAGTGGAAAAACTTGTGCCCTGTAGGACGATATTTGGATCATCAGCAGCTCATTAAATGTCCCCACCGAGGGTAAAATGTCTGGCGCAAAATGGGGGAGAACTATGTCCAGCAGTGAACTGCGATAGGTTGAAGAGAGAACGAGGGTAAAATGCCTATCTGTACGTACCCGGGTGTATAGGCCGTAATCATCCATGCGGGCCCAGTGCGGATTGGCCGACTTCATGCACAACCTTTGAATCTCTTCGCAGACGTGTGCACGGGTGTCACGATGTTTTCCACAGTAAGAGCGAGAGAGGATAACGTATTTATAATTTCGAGAATTCGTCAATATATTGGTACGTGGCGGGATTTGAACCTGCGCCCCCCAGATCGGAAGGCATGTCTACATTAATGAGCCACCAACGCTCGATGGGGTAACTACATAATTATGTTCATTTATGTTTTGACAGCCTTAATTCGAGGACTTGTCAAGTGACATTACCGTCTTTCACACAAAGCTGTCAAATGGTATATTTCACAGCATTTCAATTATTAATTATGCACCATTATGGCGCCTCATGCTCCTTTTGTCCTGCTATGTGTGGGTTTTATTTGGAAAACAACATAAAAACAAATGACGAGAGACGATTTGTAAAGAAAATTGGTATGGGCTAGCTTTCTTTTTATGAAGTTCCAGTGTTTAAATAATTTCAGCTTCAATAACGTTTGAAAATAAGATTTTATGTTGGTTGGAGTAAGTAATGTTGAGTTGTAACAAGTAAGTGTTAAGGACATTGTCGGGTTATTGTTTTTACCTTTAATATTCCCTGCACTTTGAAAATTCTTTGATAGACTTTAGGGAAGTAAGTTAGGGTAAATTCGAGTTATGAGCGTTCTAAAATGGCGGAAGGGAACTAAGATTTTGTCCATTTTGTATATTTCAAATTATTTTTAACATTATTTATTCTTGACCTCATTAAGTTCTCGACTTTTCTGTATATTTTATGAAAAACTTTTAATATAAGCAAATGTAAACACGGTTTCCTTAATAGCATCTGAATTTTTGATGTTACCTCGTCGTAAGTTGCCAGTTATTCGTAATTACGCTGTTTATAAGTATGATTAAGTTAACAATAGTATAATAAGTTTTAATCGTAATTTAACGAACAATGGTCTATTAATAACCACTGGTTATGATAATTAGGATAATATATTCAAGTAAGGAAATCCCGCCAAGTACCTAATCAGTCACTGGTATTTGTAATTCCTGCCTTCAAAGTAACATGTGTAAAGTAATATTACTTTAATTTTAATAAAATCAGTAATGATGTTTCTGGTCTGGTAAAATGAGAGAAAAATTAGTGAGTGAACTAAAATTACTGATAGAGCACGAGGAGCGCGCATTTTTTTCCCGGTCAAACCGCAAGAGACGTCTTAAAGCGTCACAAACAAAAGCTTTTCCAGTATGTGGAATCATGGCGGTCAAAGGGTTAAAATTGTTTAGTTTAATAGCAAATATATATTTTTAAATTCGCACACATTGAATGTAACCATTTCAACAAAAAAATACCATGACGAATTCGGAATTCTTTCTTTTTGGATAGTCTTTCCACTGTTCGAGCGGGGATAAAAAAATATTTTTTGCAACGGGTCAAAGCGTTCCTGAGTGTGGCTTGAACCTGAGCTAAGTGCGTTGTCTAGGTCAACTAGTACATGTTTGAGGAAGACTAAACTGCGCTCTTACTTTGGGATTACTTTAGGATAGAAGCAAGGACCTATCAAGTGGTCTGCTTATCTTGTAGCTTCCTATTCAACCTATCGCAGTCCGCTGATGGACATAGGTCTCCCCCATTTTGCGCCAGATATCCCGGTCCTCCGCTTTCCTCATCCAGCCTCCACCAGCGACCTTTCGCAAGTCGTCGGTCCATCGGGCCGGAGGGTGTCCTACGCTACGCTTGCCAAGACGCGGTCTCCACTCCAGAACTCGTCTGCTCCAACGGCCATCGGTTCTGCGACATACGTGACCAGCCCACTGCCACTTCAACTTGCTGATCCGGCGGGCTATGTCGGTAACTTTAGTTCTCTTACGGATTAAATCATTTCTGATCTTATCCCTAAGAGAGACCCCGAGCATAGCTCGCTTACTTATCAATAACCAAAATAAGTAGGTAGGTAAACGTGATTTGTACCTTGTCAATTTCGCAAAATCTGTTCTTAATAATATCTCAGTAAAGACATATTTGCGTAAAAAATAAGCTCGTATTGTTTCGATTTCAAACCAGTGATCTTTACATCCTCCCACGGAAACGCCTTCGACAATTTTAATAATTTAACAAAACTTAACACATGCCATATACGGATAGAGATTGTTTTGCTGCGGGATTATCAGTTGTGTATTATATTCTGGTATTTTATGCAGCGAGAGATATATAAGACTGGTTTGAAGACAGATATATTAGACTGATTTATGCTAAGAGTACTTTCAGCATAAAATAAATATCGTTAGCAGACCAAAATCTCACAACTAAACTTGAATTATGGGAACTGAGCAATGGATAAATAAATAACCACAGCGCCATCTAGTCCCAAACTTAGCATTAGCCTGTAAAATGGGTACTAAATAATATAAAACACCTAATTTAATACTATTTTGTAAATATTAAAATATATTTAAAATCTTTAAAAATGTTTTACGTAATACTAGAACGCTCCCTTATAACAATTATATATGTAATCATACTTAACCTTAATTAATTCGGACTTGCTTGATATAGAATACAAACGAGCTAGTGACACCGATGTCCATGAACTGGCAAGATCAGAGGCCCCAAAATTGCTTAGCAAGCCTTGTATTGACTTTAAGTAACACAAAGTAAATCATCGACCAATTGTGAAGTTGAATGGATAATCACGCGTCACTCCATTAATTCGGTAAAGTGACGCCCCAAATGACAATGTAACAACTGTGACGTTCCCAAAGTGTGCGCAAGTAATATAAAATAAATGAAATTAGATTTTTCCATTACACTGAAGCGTAGAGTGTGCATGAGCCGAGAAACTAATCGGACGGAAATGGGTCAAGTGAGGGTGTTGGCAACCCACATGACAGGAGATAGGGTCACCCTTGTATGGTGTTTGATGGGATATCTAAGTCGAAAGCTAAATTTGATTCAAAGCAGTAACACTTCGCCTTAAGCTATGCTGTGCGAGAAACCTCGAGCTTTGCAGTTGGACGCTATAAGCTGGTGGTGATGAAATTACGGTTGTAATACAGCTGTGATATAGGAAAATAAGTTAAATTTATAGATTTGAACTTCACATGTATACAAAATTATAAACCAACTCATTTCACGAATATATCGAATTAAATAATGTATTGTTGTTTTGAAACTTTAATAAAATGACATTGAAACTTGTGTTCATGACAGATTAAAGTCCTTATTTATATGAATAGAAGTATTTCAAAAAGTACCTTCTGGTGAAAGTATTGATCCTTATGTTTTTATTGTATCTTAATTTTGTTAGCTAAATTTATGTAATGTTTTAATTAGTTCAAACATAATCTGCATAATATTATTATCTTAGTACTTACTAATACTAAAGCGAAAGTAAAGTGAGACCTATGCCTACCAAGGGTTTTTGGGTACAAGAACTATGGTCGGGGAATTCCTTCAATGAAATGGTATTTCCTAGTTATCCCGGTCCATCCATTACGCAAGGCCTCCCCTTGCGTGCCACTCACGCACGACTGACGTGTCCCCATTCCAGTTATTTATACCCATCACTTCGCGAGGGATGCATTATTACCAAGATAAATGTTGCTCACGAAGATTTCCTGAGTTTCATGTACTTTGTAAGTCAGAAATCGGCGCTTGGCGTCGCAGCTACTTACGTTGAAGCGCCTCTCTAGCCCCAAACTAAGCTAATGCTTATAATAGCTAATGCCTGTAATATAGAAACTAAACAACGGATAAATATACTTATAATATATATATTGTAAATACATACATATTATCACAGATCACTTTATATTATACAAAGAAAAAATGCTGAGCAATACAAACAGACATGGTCATGCACACAATTGTTTGTACTGCCCGTGGATCGAATCCGGCACCCTTAGTGTAATAACTAACGTCTCAACCTCGATTACACTAAATGGTCCTGTTTGTTTCTTTTGTTTTTCCAATTTTGTCTCGTATTCTATGATATGGTTTGAAGCTGTCTTTTTTTGTTTAATATTATTGTTTTGTGTATATTTGTTGTTGTGTACGGATAATAACCGCTTTTCTTTTTTAATTACAAAAAAACGTTTTGCCTTTAACCAATACTTGAATTCTAATTTTGAATAAATTGTTATTGTATCATTATAAAACACAAACAAAAATATAACTGAAGGTCAAAAGTACACGTTTTAGAATTTATAAAGACAATATAATCATTGATATAAGTATTCCAGTCACGGAATGCCACACGAGTATCATACCCGTACGTTACTTAACTGCGACAAATATTTCTAATTAATCAATTACATTACACGTACTCATTACTCACATCTCGCATATCTGTAATTACAGTGCTGTATTACCAATAAAACTAATCAATGAGAAAACGAGGAAAACAAGCGTTATTTCTTTGAAATAAAACTACGGGACAGGTTCCAATCCTGATTCATGCAAGCTGCATGCGTCATACAGACTATATCTAAACCATTATCCATTGACCGGTGACTTTGGTGAGTCATAGTTTACAAGTCGCAATGTTTACTGTGAAGTTAGTTTTGTCAATATAGTTATCGAAGGATTAAGCTTTCAAGTTTTAAAAAGTTTCCAAAATGTACTTTTAAAATTGCCTTTTCTCGAAATTTTTCTTTGGTGTACAAAAGCAGTTTTAAACTGACAATTCAAACTGTAAAATACTTTATTCAAATAAATTTACGCTTGTCAAAAATGGGTTAACAGAGTAGGTTATAGTGATAGAATAACCCTATTAAACAGTTATTTAAAGAGAACAACAAAATCCACCTCATTTACTTTTTTTCTTTGCTCCAAATGCATCTAGTCATTTTTATTTTCTACATGTTCAAGTTTGAGATCGCCTTTTGTAGTGTTATAATAGCCGCGATAATTAAGGGAGACACAGTCATCTTCCAATAATTCAAGTTTGAATTGCATTGAAAATTTAATAAATTCATATAAGACTACGAGTTTAAATAGGTTTGATCCTAAATTCAAACGTATACACAACATTACAATCATAACAGAGACAGAGTATTTTCAGTATTTAATGTTAAGATCTTAAATTGAAATGATATTACTAAGTGATATGACGTAAACATTAACTGAGAGGTGAACAGTGTTGCGAACATAGACAAGGACCGGTTCGTGTGGTTAAACAATAAGCACAAACATCACGTTGCGAAAGCCTCCGATCGCTCTGTGAAACGTTCCCTTTAGAAATAGAGCTGAGGGGTCAGATAAAAAATACGGTTGTAATACTAGTTTATTAGAACAGTTTTTGTTTGTGTAAGTAAGACAAATGAAATGCATGATTATTGATTAATCACAAGTATCACAACACCTTGATTTAAGGACACATGTATTTCAGAAAGTTATGCGAGTACCCGAAAACACGGTTTCGTTCTCTTTGATTTATTTAATTTCACTAGTAGATCACCAGTGAAATTTTTTTCACCAGTTTGTAGTTAAATTTTTTGATCTAGTCATGCAAAATATTTAATAGTGAAGCTATATTTTTATAATGATTTATGGGTTTGCTATTTAAATATATTAATTTAATAGTTTTTTTTTAAGTATGCCTTCTTGAATATTTGAATGGCGTTTTATTGTTTTCTATCTGTTCACCTGAGTATTCATAATAAAACCTTTTCTTTATCTACTACAATGTATGATCACAGAAATTCCAGTATCTCGGAATTCTGAGCCACTGTTAAGCAATAATTAGCTATACTCGTATGTAATTTACTAGAAGAGAAGTCTAATTTATTCTTTCGGAATAAAAAAGACACCATTGTTACTAGTGGGTAATAATAGGATTGAAGAAATGATTAAAATCTTTAATAATAAATCAATTGTTTATACACGACAAAGATATCAATTGAAGACGGTATATTTAATTACGTTTGAGATTCATCCAGTAGGTTTAATGATGAAATCTGCGATTACTGATCGTATTGAAAAATTGACGCTGTCAGTTTCAGCAGATTATCTCCCAACTTTCTAATAACGTAAGCAGGTATAAATAATTTGATTTATGAACAGAGTAGGCTTAATCATAATAACAACGTACTTGGAGGTGCAGTAAGTATAGAAGTATTTTTTAGACCTTCTGCATCATCAACTTTCATATGCACTTCTTCAGACAATTTCCTAAAAACATATATATATATATATATATAAATTGAATGCTGTATAACAAAATAGCCAAATTTTTTTTTAACTTTCGAATAGGCGCTGATATGATGAAGATGATATCGTTTTTATCATCATGCAGGCTATTTAACGATAATAGCATTTATGACAAAAACATAATACATTTCCCCTTGTGTTGTACAGAATTAAAGGGAACATCTTACTTAATCACAATAATAATTTAATTTTTTAACAACATGATACCGCAAAATACGTCATTATTTATAAGGTTGCAACTAATTAAGACATTGATTTTGTTACGTATAATATAATTCCGTCGTGTCGGCGTGCGTAAGGCTTTAATGTAAATAATTTATTTTAATACGAGCGTCGCGCAGCTAATTTAAACTTATAAAATGTGCTTCTAAAAGTTATATGGCTGTTGGTCTTAAAACTTCACGAAACTCTCAAGAAGCTTTTAATCAGTTAAAAGTCTTTATTTATCAATCCATAAAATCAACTAAAGATATTGTCCTCTGGTCTAGGAATTTTGGAGCCAAAAACTTGTGCAAACAATAACTAGTACGAAAGTAAAAACCTATCCAAAATGTGGGTCACTTTTCACCTTGTTTAACAATGGTTTGTCATGGACAATGCTTTGGCATTTCGAGACAATTTATGCTTCCGCAGAAGGTACCGGCGAGCCGGGTGCAAATTAATGATGTTTGGACCATTTCTGATTCAGAGCGGTAAGCAAACACTTCTCATAACGTGACAATCAAATCGTACTGGCGGTAAAGTCAACATTGAACTTGCTATTATAGAGAAAACGAGCTTTCTGGGGACTAGGTTGTGTGAGATGATTGACGGACTGGTTTATTTGCATCTGAAAATGTATTGTGTGAGATTTGTCACAAAATGTTTAAATGGTAGTTATTCTTTTTCTATGGTACTGATTGTGATAAAGATCTTCTGAAACATTGATGAAGGCCCAGCTAAGATCGTAGTACAATTTTATTAGTGTTTAGTCACATTAACGAATTATCAGAAAGAACCTAAACCGCATTACATTTATTATCTTAAACATGGTTTCTAGTCGTGCCCTTCAGAGTAGAGACTAGAGGTGATTTAGCCTGCAGTGTGTAGCAAAATATGCAAAAAAAATATTAATTAGAATCAAAATAAGCAGGTCTTAACTCAATGTTCTGTATAACTCTGACTACAAGAAGCATCACCGTTAAAAGAATATCTTTCTTTGATTTTTTTCTGCAATCAAAGGACAAGGGCTATAAAGTGTCGTACGTAGAGATGTGACAGTATTTTGTAATTTTTTTTTTGCGCTAGAAGAAGCATCATCAAATCAAAGCCTGAGGTAAAATGGAGTTTATAATTTCAGACATTCTACTTAATCGAATGTAAGCGTCACATTTTGTTCAACAAAGTTCCCTTACATATTAGTATTCTCGTTAGCGTGATGACTTTTATGACTGCCATCAAAATGACGACGACCAATCCTTTCACATAGCGTTGTTTATGTGATATACATAAGGTCTCGTCTGCCCCTCGTTTTATTTTATTACCATGTAACAAAACCTTATCTGATGTTTTACGCGATAATCTGAAATGTTGCATCTGTTGGCCTTGCTAGTACCTAGTTTTGGTGTCGTTAATTAGATACTTTAAACTTATATTTACTTTAAGTAAAGAATTAATGAGGTGATTGTGTTTTGTGTGTAAACACTGTAACAATAATACCTCACGATTTTGATTGTACTTTTTATCATTGGATATTATTCGATGTCTGGTATCAAAAGATTTATGTCTAATCATTTTTGTTTTTCTCTTGCGGCCCGAGAATGTCCATTGAAGGGCAAAATTTACAAAACCGTTGAATCGAATTTGCAATACGTCCTGGCGTCGTTGTTTGGATCTGAGTGTTGGGCTGCCAAGGAGAATTGTGAAAGACGAAGTGAAATTACCGGGTATAAGAGACCTAACATCTGTTGTCTCGGGTGATAAAACGAATGCATGTAAACGAAATTATAAGTTTTACTTGAGATGGATGTAGTGCTATCGGAAAAACCTAGTTTAGCGATGGACTGCGCAATTGGAATAATGGAGATACTTTTTTCATTAAAGCATGTGAATTTTAAATGAAGTTAGCAATAATTTACAATTGAATAATTTACAATTAAATGTGGTGTTAAAGTTATAAGAGAGACGAGTGTCGGTTATTACATCAGGGGTTCCGTGTTCAATCCCCGGGCAGTACAAACATAACAACAGCTTATAATACACAAGAAGTTTGAAAAAGTATCACCTTGCAGGAGCTAATTTGTGACGTAAGTCTCACATAAACAGTACCAGAATAATTTTATTGCAGGAAAACAGATAAGATTGAGGTCTGACGATGTGACGTAATTAAAGAAATAGTTTTCTTTTGCTAAACTAATAGACCTAACAATCATCAATAGCTTTGAATTATATCAGGCGCCATAAATATCGCGATGATACTATTCTTAAATTAACGTTATCGTGGACATTTTCAGAATTAAATACCAGTTTACAAGGTACTATGCATTTTAATTCTAGCATTTGATTGGCGTGTAATGATCATAATGATAACATATGTAAAAAGTAGATTCGTGATATGCTCACAAAACAATCGAAAAAAGTGTTCCGAATGCAGTGACAGCGCACATACACATATTTCGAATGAGCGTACATTAACCTAAACAAAAGCCTACAAACTGTACTCTCTTCGGCGGTTCGTTTTTGAGGCACGGGTGGCGTATCTACCTTTATATACAGAATATCATTGAATGGTAAAAAAATAATTGCTACTCACGACCACAAATGCACATAACTTTCGTCATCATCTCCAATCAAATGCGGTCAGTATGGAGGTCAAGTACATTGTTGTTTTTATTAGCAATCATCTAGGAATAGAAGAAGGTCAAACGTAGATTCCATGAGGGTGATAAAGCCCTAGTAATATTTTGAATTTGGTATATTTATTCTATCCAAAATGTTGGCAGCGTTGTAGTTGGTGCTTATCGCCAACATCACCAATAATATAGTTTTTGATTGGTGAAATACTTCTGAAAATCAATCAGCTAACTCAAATATTTCCTTTTTATTTTCCCTCGTTTAAATATTCGTATTTCCGCGTCTTGGAAAGCGTAGCATAGGACGCTCTCCGGCCGATGGACCGACGACTGCGAAAGATCGCTGGTGGAGGCTGGTGAGGAAAGCGGATGACCCATGTCCAGCCATGCTGCGATGGTTTAAGAGAGAAATATTCGTTTTTATCTATATGCTACAAGTTCTTAAGATTATTCAACAATTTATTTAACTAATTTAGTATAGCATATGCCTACCTGTTTATATGGAGTAATTTATCTTATTTTATTTAGGTACTTGTTCCTCTGCCGTGACACTTCATCAAACAGGTATGAAAATAATTGTATGTTAGTATTTTTTCAATTATATTAAATATAACTTCATCATCAGCTCATCAAACGTCCCCTGAGGGCACGAGTCTACCCGTATAGGGTGTTTAGGACTTAGTCGTCCACGCGGCCCAGTGCGGGTTGGACGACTTCACGCACAACCTTTGAATTTCTCCGCAGGCGTGCACAGGTTTCCTCACGATGTTTTCCTTCACCGTAAGAGCGGTAGTTAACGTACTCGTACATATAATTTCGAAAATTCGAAATCACATTGGTACGTGTCGGATTTGAACCTACCGGTATGAGTGCAACAGTCCACACCATTGAGCCACCGACGCTTAATCAATAAATAAAGCTTATTATCGTTCATTTATGATAACTATACTATAAACACTATCAAAAAGTGAATCGAAATCATTTTTTATGAAACCTACGCGGAGTTCTTAAGTTAACTTGTCGTGACAGTTGCACTGTTTTGTTTTATTTGCCTGTACAATCTATGGTTAATAATCCACCGGAAATCAGAATAAAAAAAAAACCACTAAGGCAAGAAGTCCTAGATTGATATTCTGTTTAATCGATTAGACATTTTATGTTATAATCGCATCATTTACACCCCATTGTATATGCCTTTGATGTGTCTTCCGTCTGAATTAAATCCTAATCTCTATGAAGATTGGCCATTGAAAATTAATTCGATTTTCCTGCTAATATCAAATTACCTTTGAAGGGCTTTGAGTTCGGTTGAGTACGGACCAAGAGGTTTATCGATAAATACTTGTAAATTAATCACGTTTGTAATTGTTATGTGTTAATTGAATACACGTTTTTAACTCATAGATAACAAAAAATAATAATTTACTTAACCGGTAATTTATTTATAATAAGCTACCATAAACAATAAATATGGTCTGAACACACAAACTCTTGACACTCTTTTTTAAAAACCTGTGTTTTTTCTATTTCTATTTATTTTTGGTCAGTATTTGGTTAGTAATTTAGATGGTCAAATGTTTACTAAAGAGTGAACGCTGAGTTGCGACTAACATAATTTTAAAACTGACATTTTAGAACCAGTTGGTTTCGATGGGGGATACGGTTAGAAATAGGTAAAACAAAAAATAAACCTTTTAGTTTTACATGGTGGGTTTTAGTATGGTTTTAGTAGTACTTTCTTTCAAACATTAAAATAGCGCATTTTGCAATGTAATTTTGTTTTCCAAGAATTTCTTTTATTCTTATATTTATAACTAATAAGAAGATCTAGAAGGTCATGGTTATGAAAGTCATACTTTCTATATCTAGACCACAACTTGTGTAACTCACAAGACCGTCATAAAATATATGTTTTTTTTCTGAGTGAGGACTGAAACCAAGGCCCCTAACGTAAAATGAATGCTCACTAAGGGTCACTACTTAAAATTATATTTCGCTCAAACTTGAAAACCCAAGAATTCGGTAACCCAAGAAGGCCGAGTGTAGAGTGGCATGTGAAACGAACACTCGTATTTCCAACCCGACACCCAGCTTCGAGTTACACCGCGCTCAAACCCAGTTTCGTTTTCTAAACACTTTTCTTCATTATGCATTTCAATTGAGTGACTTTCAAGGTGGAGTTTATCAACGGATACACATCGCTCCGTCATAATTGAAACATAAGTTTCATACATTGAAAGGCCTTGGTTTAGAATTTTGATATTTATTGCGTGTCTTTTTTTAAATAATTGTGTACTATGTATATTATTAATGAATTTAATGGCTGTAACTAGTAATAATATTGGGAGAGTTACCTACGCAAGAAATTCTTCTGCAATATTATTTTCATACGCATTCATTGTTTTGTGATTTTTCTTGAATCTTATTTTAGGCTGTTTGTTGTTGTTATTTATTGGTTTGGTTTATAAAAATGTATCTAGAAACACCAAAAAAATATTCATTATATTATATCTCAGGCGTAAATGACGCAATGTCGACTCTTTGATTTAATTATAATTAATTTTAAATTTCAGAGCTATCTAAATGGAAAGGCTTTTTTAAGGTTACTGCATTTATGCATGCTACTAAATGCTTAAGGGGCCGCCTTTGTATGGTAGAAACATCGTTAAAAAGGTCCCCCGACGCATCCCTCAGGCCATAAAGAGGATTAACGTGGATCGTCTGCTAGGACTTAAGTGGGGCGTCTGGATGAGTCGCAAGCCGAATTCATTTGGCTATTGGCGTGTGGCCAGGACTTTTTTATTTTTTATTAATAAAATTCCATCTACAGACTCATGGTCCGTACTCTTTTTAGTTTAAGATTATTTTGTAAATTAATTATTATAATATTATGTAAGTGCTCCGCGCATGGGGCAAAAGAATTGGTTAAAGGGGGAATGGGATAACAGTCAGAATTAAAATAACTAAATATTTACATTAGGTAAAGAAGGGGGGTGAAATATTCTTATTGTTTTGATAGGTAATCCTTAGCATTTAGCTAGGTTAGTCATAATAACAAGGATGTTTGTAGTAAAATCATGATTTGTGAAAATAACGTTACATGGAATGTAAAATTCAATGTATATGTTATTCAATTATATTAACTTAATAAACACAATTTATTCTACACGAATTAAAAAAGGACTATCATAACAATGTTTTCGAAACGAACATAAAAGTATTATTCATATCTTTAGCTAAAATGAAAACAGAAACTTTATTGTTTGTAAAAAGTTCGCAACGCTTATAAATAGGAAGGTATTTAGGCGAACGATTTAGTTATGCGTGTGCCCGAAATCTGTTTCTTTTTTGGCGTATCTAAAAGCTTTTAATGTCCTACTCCAGGGAATTTATTCACTCACAGCATAACTATAGGGAGATTTTCACATAAAAGTACTTTAATATAAATAAATAAATAAATTAACTTTAAGTTATGAAGAATTTAGATATGAATATAAAATAGATTTTATATTCATATTCTAAAATTAAGGAAAAACACTGAATTTTTCATTTGACAAATTTTAGACAATCCTTAACGCGTAAAAAAGGTATTGCAAGCAAGCGCGTTGAACCGAGTCTACATAAAGCAATCGCAGTTGACAGACATGACGACTTTTTGTGCAAATCTTTGCACAAAGATTACTTTTTGTACAAAACTATGACAAAGTCACCGACATAGTCAACCGTGTAACTAAACAGCAGTAATGCGTAGGGAAAATTGCGTGACGTAATACTTGAACGCTCCCAAAGGCCATGGAAACCACCTACTGGCAATTGCATCGGGTGAAAATTTATTTATTTTATTTTTTAGTGAAATATGCCTAATTTTATCAAAATATTAATAGAATAACAAAACACGTTTTGTCTGCAAATAAGATAATGGTCTTTTTATTACAAACTTAGACGCACTCGCAGCCTTAAACAGATAATCTATAAACCGGTTCTCCTTGTCTACTGTGCCAAAGTTCATACAAAACTCTCATACAATGGACACTTTTGAAACAATGAAAAATAATATTAAGGAAACGTTGAGACTGAGCACAATGTGACTTTAAAAAAATCTTTGAATATTAATGAATAATAAGACAAGCTACTGGAAGTCAAACAGACGTGGAGGTGTGAATAGAAAATAAACAACCCGTAGTTTTTAACATAACAATGTAACTGTTTTGAATTGAATCGAATTTGATGAAATAGGCTTAAGCTTATAAACCTTTTAATACATTTGACGTTTATTTTGCTAACTATTTCAGGGTAAAAGTCTAGAGTAAGGTTACACTGTGTATTATAACTTCAGTTGGGTCGGAAAGATCATCACGATTTGATATGACATCAGTTCTTCTAGTCTTTATTTATATGAAAATGTTTTGAAAACAAATATTCTTACATTATTTCCCGCATGTTTATAGTTAAATATTGAAAGAAAATCTCATATTACAGAATAAAATACAAGTTTTACAGACAAATTTACTTACTCGGGTGGGCATTTAACGCAAGAAGCTCTAGGTTGGACGAGATAAAGAGGCGTAGTAACAGCTTAAATATTAAATAAACACTAACAACTATTCGCCCGTAGGTGCATTGCTGCTGATAATAAGTATATAAGGCATTTCTACATAAAACCTACGTCAAAATTCGGACGGTTCAATTAACCCAGTTCGAATAGTATAAGACTTAATTTTTCTTTCCTATGAAAACACACTAAAAATTTAATAGAGAATCATACCAAGTTACATAAAATTTACACAACCGTATAATTCCTAAAAAGTTAAGCCGATAATAAGCCAAGTCACTGTAAAATCTTGTCATATGTCACATACTTACCACGTGAAGTCGTAGGTCATTTATGTAGTTAAAAAACATGTATCGTGGATTCATAATATGTACCTACGTACCTACCCAATGACTCAATAGCTAGAGACTCTTCAACAAGTACCAGGATATGAATAACTAGTATAAATCTTATAGATGGATATTTCAAATGTAGATCACCATCGTTATTATACTAAAACCTCACAGCAAAAGGTAAAATAGTCCAACTTACGAAATGGTCACACTTCGGCGGCACATATAGTTGAAGTAATTTCAGTTTAGTAACTCAGACACTTGAACTCTAGTGACAGTTAAATACCGCTGCTGTATTGCTAATAGCTAAATAAATCTTTATTACAAAAGCAGTAAGGTTAAAAGTTGAACTGGCATTAACATCGGTCCGATATGCACTCTTGCCGTATGTAAATAGTCGATTATAGTGCACTATTGTCAAATTAATTGCAAAAACGCGGTTGCAGCGCACGTATTTGGCGCAAATGGGGTAACAGATTTTCAATTATGTTCAGATCATTTGCTGTGTAGTTGTTGTGTACGTATCCATTATAGCATATAGGTAAACAAATAGAAGCCGTATAATTCGGCTTGCACCAGTTTCAACTAAAGTATAAACACCTCCGGTCATTCATCTCTCACGCAAAGCGAAGAGTCTAGTTAATGGTTTCGAACAAACAGTATCTAATTATTTATCCATTCCCTTAAAGTGTGCTTTCTAAATAACAGTTCGGGTAGATGTAACCTGTTAAACTCACGGAAACAATGTAAATTACTTATGTAAGCCCATTACGTTATTAGGATCAGGTGCTCCGAGCATCCTCGTATACCAAGCACCAGCAACTTACTTAGTTTTATTATCGACCTTAAGCCCGTGGTCTGAGAATTGACCCTTGAAGTACGCCACTTCGGCATCGACTATGACATCAAAAAACAATAGGTCGATGTCGTTTAAGAAATATCTTTCTTAGTTCAGAGAAATAAGATAGGATATCTATTGAATAAAATGGTAAAAGTAGGACATCATGGTCACGATGAAGTCAAAAGCTTCGGTGGATTCAATCGTGATGGACAGAAGGGCGAAGGTAAAAGTTAAACCGCACTGGTAATTGTTTCCATTAGATTGCTGGTTACGAACTGTACAATCAACCTCATAACAACTGGTGTTTAGCCTCAGTCTGGTTATCTAACCTTTTGTCTATATATTCAAGCGGGCTTAATAAGTAAAATGGTTTTATTACCTTATGCAGTGATCTTAAGATTAAGGCAGACAGGTTGTATGTCATTTTGCATGTGACCAAATAAAATATGTCTATGGAATGGTAATACTTTTTTGTAAGGTACAAGTTAAAGATTATAGATTGAAACAATGCTTAGTCGACTATACAGTGCAGTACTAAAAAATACGATGGTCTTACCTTCGTTACGCTATTCCCGTACGTGTGCAATTACAAGCGGTAAATTGTGGATACCTAAATTTATATCACTTACTAACTGCACATCATCGTCAGCTCATGATACGTCCCACCGAGGGGCACGAGCCTACCTGTACGCGGGTGTATAGGCTTAGTCGTCACGCGGGTCCAGTGCGGATTAGACCACTTCACGCATCAACTTTGAATATTAAACCTGCGTGCGCAGGTTTCCTCACGATGTTTCCTTCACCGTAAGAGCGTCGGATCGATGTACATATAATTTCAAAAATTCGCAATCACTTTGGCACGTGGATTTGAACCTGCGCCTTCCTGATCGGAAACAGTCCACACCTTTGAGCAACCGAGGCTCTGCACAGTTTCTGCTTTTATACTCTTAGATATCTGAAGTTTCTAATACCTACTAGTATCAATATTTTGGTAAATCTAAATACAAGGTGAAAAATCTTTAGATCGTCATGTTTTTTATGACTCCGACATTTGTATTAATGAGTAAATTATACCAAAATGGCGAGGACCATCGTACGAGTGTAACGACCTCAGGTACACCAAAAACATGCCTAAATTAAAACTGGACTGATTCTATTTCGTGTCACGACAGTAAGTGGTACGTCGCACTTAATGTTTGAACTCTTAACATGGTCAACTTGTCGTTCTTGAATTATTAGTTTGTACTTTTAATTTGGTGAGAGTCAATGTAGTCAAACAACGCTTAAATAAACAATTAACTGTCTAAATGTACAATCTAACTCAAAAAGTGTCCGCGGCAAATCTCTGCCCATCGCATCAATAAGGCAGAATTTTCATTCATAATCACGTCGCTCGCTACATGTTACTCGTATAATGACGTAGTAGTGTGCTCTTTTGATTTTGTACCCGTTAAAGTCAAAATTTCAGTGAATAATTATATGTCATAAATGTAAAAATAAGCAACGCATGTGTCCAGGGTTCGGTCATTATTTGACTGACGTTTCTTCGTGATTGTGCATTTTATTGTTGATCTAAATACAGCGGTTACTAAATACATCGTTATTCTGTCATATCAAATTGTACCAACATGGCAAATGTATGCTTTTAAGCTCTTATCTTAAAATTGGAATAATCTGTACGACGGGACGATCAGTAGGTACCACAGACATCCGAATATACAATTAGACTGGACGAGCCGCCAAGTTTATAGGCAGCCCCAGTGTCGCAATTTCTTTTCGGTTCTTACCTGTGAAAAGTTATTATATTTCTTGGTAAATTTACTGATTCATTGCGATGATGGCATGTTACAATTGCACAGGCATTTTGAAAAAAAACGGTAATTTCTTCTAATATTCGTGCGTCTTGACTCGTCTAACAGAGCGTAAACTGGCAGCCAGTGTATGCTCGTTGAGCTTACATTTGTCGCACTTTAAATGCGGCTCGCCCCATCTCTTGTATTGGGAAATCTGTGGTGGTAGGTACGCTCACCTTGTGGTAAGTGATACGCCTGACCATGACAGATGCAGTGTTGAAGGAAATGAATAACAGTAGGTAGTCATTATTATACATACAACCATCAACACTACCCTGCGCCCGTCACCCGAGACGACAGAAGTTAGGTCTCTTATACCTGGTAATTTTTCAAGCCACAGTGCCCTCATCCCGAAACACAGAAGTGCAAAATACTCCTATTTTACTGGACGATATCTAGTACTATGGTGGTAGTTACCCAGACGCGCACTATCCAAGTCGATCTTGATTGGCGTTTATTTCTAGTCGAGAAGGATCCCTCAAACAAAGCTTCGTTTATATGAATGGACGCTCTTTCCGGTCTATCTATATGTCTGGTATCTGTATCGAGTATAATTCAAGCTATTGTTGGTAGCGGCCTTGTGGCGCCTTTCACTGACTCGGTTGAGAAATTACACCAAAATTGTGAGCTGAATACGATTGAGTTAGACCAGTTTAACGATTATTTGGGCAAATAAATTAAACAAAAGTAAATATCGATTGTTAGCGTTGATAAAAATGTCGCTGACGAAATGGAAAGTCGACACAAAAACTCCAGTTTGTGTAGGAAAAACTTAAATTTACTGATGTTTTAATTGTAATGAGTATCTATTAAGTAAATTGTTTAATTTATTTATTTATAATTTTTTTTAAAGATATTGTGTCAGCTTAAGTCTTTTTGTTATACATATGTCACATTTTCCGGTGTAATAAATACTTACCTCTAGTATATCTACAGTAAAAAGAAAAAGCAGATTTTAAAAACAATGTCCATATCTCATAATTGAAAACATAGCAAAAGAATAAAGTCGTGGACACAGACACACCTCGGCCCTGGCCTTCTATGTATACCATTACTTATAACTTATCTGCATGCGTAAGTTTGAAAGAGCAAATGTTTATTGGTCCTAAAAGCCTATTAACGTTCTATAATTAATTTAATAAAGAACACCAACAATCGATGGTTTTGCACTATCTATATTATGTCTATATGGAGCCACGATAATATATGGAAGCTTTCGATAGTATCGATAGACCGATCGATACTATTGCTTTTGACCAACTATAGTTGTCGATAGCTATCGATAGTCGACTATCGAGCGGTAACACTGGTCTGTATATTCTAACTGGTAACACCTGTATCTAAGAGACTTCTTGGTACATTGTATTTTTTCAAGCTTGATTTTTTCGAAAGCTGTTCGATGAAAAATAATGTTCTGACCGTGATATTAGCCGTACATACTTTTTTGTAAGACGTTCTTAAGTAAAAAAGATAAGTCGAATTGTCGGACAGTACCTATGACTAAAGTCTGTCGAGCAGTACCAGGTATTGTTAAATGTCCAACTTATCAACGCATTCATTGTCTCGTTATTACGTTTTTATGTTGGTTACAGTTTTTGCACAAGCATAATTTAATTGTTTGCGCATTGTCGAGGAAATATTATGTGACGTCATCGCCTTGAGAACCGAATTTTTCATTGTTGTACCTATCTACTTATGCATAGTTAAGTTAAACAAAGAAACGCTTTTTTAAGAATGCCAAATTAACGTGTTCGATTACGTTACCATTTCACGTGTATTTGACTGTAATTTTTATGTAGCTACTGAACCCGAAAGCCTTTTATTTAAGAGTATATATTACACATTAAACAAAAATAAACATAGATACTCGTCACACAATTATTTGTTTACTGTGAAATGAACCATAATTGACACTGATTTAACCATTTTTTTTATATCAGTGCGTAGTACACTGATATAAAAAAAAATGTTAAATTAAAGAGTAATAAAAATACCAGCGATAGACGTGCCGTCGATTATACTGAGCAGAAAAACATATATAAAAGAACATAATTCAAAACGTAGCAGTACATCCAAATATATTATTTAGAAAAAATAACTAACTTCGTCAAAATATGAAAACACTTCAAGGAAAAGTGATGTCGGCAAGAGTTTTACTTTCAGGTATTACCCATTCCAGTGCTTGTTCAATTGGACCGTGAAATAAAAAATGTTTGTGGCTACACTGTTTAAGAGCACCGAAGTCAAATACTCGACTAATCCCTGAAACGATGCACTTCTGAGTAAAAAGAAGAATTTATTCGGACGAAAGCGCTGACAAAGTTCGTGACGGGAAAGAGTTTGTAAGGATGCCATCTTATAAATATATATTATTAAGAAAATAAAATCCTGTCAAGAATTAAAAAATAAAATTAAAGCATGTCTTTTAAAGAAAAGGCACTGTGTCTTAGGGACAAAAATGTGTGGACTAAGATAAGTTAAAACTTACGTAAAATGTATGCGAGTTCTTGCCAGAGTCTTCTCAAAGGAATGAACTCTCTGATGCAGTTCCCCGTAGATTTAAACTAGTTGTCAACTTAAATTTTTTGACGATTCAAACGTGTTAGTTACGTGTTTTTAAGAGGAGACAACCCTATTCGTACCGCATTTCCCAACGGGACAAACAGACAAAAAAGGTATGAAATCGAACTATGCGGCGCAGTTTCGATTATAACTTTTTTCAAAAGCGAGTCAAATCGATCAAGATCACTGGCCAGTTTGAAGTGATACGGGCCTTACTCTTAACTAGACACTTTTTTGTGAATCTGTTTTCAATAATATCGTTCTAAATCTATTTTAAAATTATGATTACGTCATGTACAATAACTTATTATGATAGTAGCTTCTGTTTCTTGACTAAGACGTTTGTACCTATTACTACAAAAAATATTATGATGGATAATTAAAAAGACCTCTACTTGTTTACCACAGATGTACGTTTTATTGTGGAACAAACAAATACAGAATTCTATAAGGATTTTATTATAGCGTTACGATAGTAAGTTAGGTCTCCCCCATTTCGCGCCAGATATCCCGGTCCTCCGCTTTCCTCATCCAGTCTCCACCAGCGACCTGGTGAGAGAGAGAGAATGGGGGAGACCTATGTCCAGCAGTGGACTGCGATAGGTTGAATAGGATAGTAAGTTATAAGTGTTACCAGAGATGTTTTAAAATAGATCGATAATTTTATTGCGGCGCAAATTTGTCGGAAATGTTCTTCTAATAAAATTTGAATAACATTTCATTTGAAGATTTTTGTTATAAAATTTTAATAATAAAATAAATTTTGCATATTAATTTATTGGCATGTCGTTACGTATAAACTGAACACAAGTCACACAACGCAGTTTAGTTTGGGTCGCTCCGTGTTATTATTGGGGAAGGCTTTAGTTCAGATACATTAGTTAATTTTATGACTTATAGTCATACCACATAACAATGTTTTACAATATCGACTAATACTATCCCCTGCTGCTCAAAGCGTCGAATGCGAAGGTTTCCGATCAAGCAGTTCACAGTAAGGTCAAATTAGAATGCGAACTTTAAATGAAAAGAGCGTGACCGATGATTGTGATATTTGATCAGCAGGAAATTGGTATTTATTGGGTTACGGCTGCAAATAATTGGGAATCACATTGTTGTTTATGGAAGCGTAAACAAAGGCTAATTTGTACACGGAAGTATCGTTTACGGTGTTCGAAATATTTATATTTTGTTAACAATTGGATAATTGGGCCAAGAAATGAAACTGTTTGCGGGAATATTCTCTAAACACTATCATCTGGACATCTACAAGACGAGAGAGGGTCGAAGCTCTAACCCTGTAAAGCTATAAACCCTTAAGCTAAAAGCGCGACGTATTTTTGAGGTTTCTGGTGCAGTTTTTATGCGAAGCGGTCATATTTCTCACTAGTGAACCCACATAAAACAATTATGTCTATTCATTTTAATAATTACGGCGGTAATTGGTTTCAATTGATAAAACCTTGAAAGCTTACTAATCAATAAACCGAACAAGTCATTACACGATAAGCTGCCGTATATTCGATGTTTAGTATTGGATCTCGCGAAGCCGGCTCGAAGCCTTATTACGGTGGCATCTCGACTTCCAACCAGTTCCAACGGCCAATAAAAACAAGATGGCGCACTCGTTTTGCACCAGTTTTGGAGCCGCGTGGGTTTTCGGCAACAATTGAGTGACCAGATTTAGCGAATTTGTTGGGAAAGTGCCGGTATATAATAAATAAATAAATATCCTCTGACTTTCACCCAGCGGAATCCAGCCCCAAACTAAGCATTAGTCTGTAATATGCATACTAAACAACGGATAAACATACTATATACTTGTTTTTGAAAATACATTTATATTATACATAAAACACACCCAGACCATTACAAACAGACATGCTCATGAACACAAATGTTTGTACTGCCCGGGAATTGAACCCGGAACCCTTGGTGTAGTATTCGACGTCTCAACCATTATATCAAATGCCAGGCTGCATTTAGGTTCAGTTGATATCTTAATATGGCAGACCTGAAGGGTCCTTACAGCAGGATCTTGGTCCTGGCATTATAGGCTGGTAGAATTGATTACATCAAAACTTTATACAGGTAATCATGAAAATATGAAGATCAATTCGGAAAATAAGAGTAGGAAACTACTCCCATTTGGTTGAATAATGAGTTGGTTAAAGTGACGTGTGGCTTATGGGTTTTGACTGCCAGGTGTCTTTCGTGGAGGCCTTTGTTCAGTATTGGGAATTTTTGGCCATATGGCGATGATGATAAACTGTTTTAGTGCTTTATCTACTTACGGTTAGCTATGCCCACTTAAAGTTAAATGCCGGGTGGTAATGATTTAAAACTATATTGTTTATCTTAAATAAATTATTTATTTATTTTATATAACTAAACTTATTAACTATTTTATAACACAAATCTACTAGTGATAGGAATAGGACGTCCAATATTCCGCAGTACTATATTGGACACCCTAGCTACAAGCCGCAATTACGGAACATCAAAAATCATTAAAAACAGCTTTTTGTAAATTGTTTGCTGGTGGAATGGTGATGCACATGGTCTTAAGAAAACTATCATATATCTCATAATGGGCTAAAAGTCTAATAGCTAGATTTCATTTTATACACACATTTATCTTTAAAACAGCAATAATACGGTGATGTTTTACAAATCAATGATATGATGAATCGTAGAAGATGCGTTCGTAGGGAAACCCAAACTTGAAAACCCTGTATATATAGCTGTATAAACCTATATATATATAGCCCATATCATATAAGCAAGTGCTAAGGTGATAAGTAAATTCAAAGTTCAACGGAAACCTTGGAGCGAGGTGAATGTCTCGCGGGTGGTCACCAAACGCGGCGCAGGCGCATCGTTGCAACGAACAATAGGGTTATGAAATCAGAGCGAGGATACGGGGTGAAATATATTTAATTATAGTTACTAAGGCTTTAGCGTGTAGGTTGATATTGGTATCCTTTGACATACTGCGTTTTTATCCATATCATCTGAATCATAGGTTATCCAAATCATCTGAAGTAGTACGTTTATTCACTATAACTTTAATTAGTAATTTTAAAATGTAGACATGCATGCATATTTACATTTTCGTAACAAGAAACTTTAAGACTTCTTAATAGGGATCAAATTACACGAAATTTTTTGGCTTCTTTTGGTAAACTTATGAGGGCAAACTGCGGTCAATCCCAGCGTCATTTCGAACTATATATGTAAACATTAAATCGTTTTAGTTGCGCGTTGATATACCCGTCAAACAAAGAATTTCTTATTATAATCATTATCATCATTGCAGTCCGATATATCCCTTGCTGCACAAAGACGTCCCACAAACACTGCAAATTCCAAGATTTGATTTTTAATTGTATTTAAGAGATTAAATTTTCGGCCAAGCTTATTTACTTTTATGAGGCATATACTTTAACTAATGTCTAGCCGACTCGACCTGCGCCTGACCTTACGAATAACCGGTTTTCAACTGAATACGAACGGAAAAAAGTCACGATTAAACATTAAGATTGACGTCGAATACATTTACATTATTTTTTGTCTAAGAATCTATAGCAATCTTCATTTATTGGATGGATAACTGAAAAATTTTGCTTGGGTATTTTAAATAATATTGTGTTTATTCAAAAATTTTATTTCTTATGTGTAAAAAAATGATGACACGGTTATGGTGCAGGCTGTCTATGCCATTTTAAAAACTTTTTTCTGTACAGGTATTTACTGATTTAAGTGTTTAAAACTGAAAATATGATATCGAATTCTCAATTTACCTATGATACGTTATTTCGAAATTGTTACTATTTTGTTTGCTGCGGTTTTTGCACTATTTCACAACCTTGTGTTGCAATGCTTTTTTTTTAAATTTTTCCTTACATAACTATGGCTCTGTACACAGATACCCGACAACTTAACATTTTATGGTTTTCTATACAAAAACAGGCCGAAATTTGACACACTTTTGCTGTCAGCGAGACTCCGTCCGTACTTTTTTATACGTCCATGTGTGTAGGTAAATTTTCGAATTGTTCTATGACGCATTTTGCCGTAACTAACCATTTTCAGAGGTTAAGGTTACAAATGCCAAACTTGGCAAAACTGAACTGAACTGTGAACTGTTGTTCTTATGAGAAATAAAGTTCTTTAAACCTAATGCCATAATCATTGTATGACGGCAATGTTTGCTTATTACTCGTGTAAGTTACTAACTCGTTTTAGTTAGCAAATGAGAAGGGTATGCAAAGTGAGAAATTTTTTTTTCGAACTGTCTATTGCTGTTGGCCGCTTTACAGCTTCACCGGTCAATTACTGTGTGACTAGGGTTTCTCTTCGAGAATTCTCGAACCGAGAATTCCCGGGAAATTTTGCCTTACTCGTGATCGTTAAAAAGTGGTCGAGAAATCGAGAAATTCAGTCAAAAAATTAAAAACTTGATAACGCGCTTGCGTTCTCGTTGCGGCTCTGCCACGCGTCGTGCGAAATTAAATGAAATAATTTGTCCTATTAGAGGAGGGCACCGAAATTTGATATTTCACACGGTCGTTGTAATTATTAAGATTTGAGTTCCTCTCAGGAAGACCCAGCTAATTACGTTTCTGAAAAACGTTTCTAATACGTTATACTAGAGTACATAATAGAAAACGAACGTGTTTTCTCCTTGTCTGGAAACTTTGTGACAAAAATACGAAACCGATTGTCAGATGATGCTATAAATGCCCTTGTATTTTTAAAGGCTTATTTTCTTAATGATAACGTGACATCGTGGGTTAGCTTTTGAAGCAGTTTCCGCTTTAAATTGTGATTGTAATTGGTCTTAAGATTTTTAATGATTTATTAGATTTTTATGTTACTTACGTAAAGAAAAGACTCCATTTACTTATAACAAATATTGAAAAGTTGATACAAAGACTAAACTAAGGAACATGTACCTTACTGTTACTCGTAATTATTAAGCTAGTCTGATTGTTATTTTTTATAAGGAATTAAACTGTCGTTTTATGCTACGTAATTGAAAAGTTTGTAGTACAGACTGAGACTAAAATAAATTATTTAGTATGTAAGGTACTAAGTTTCATTGTGGTGACATGATGACATTGTTTTTAGAAGATATTTTATTTGTTTTTTTTTTCAAAGAAAAAGACTATTAGAAATTGTAGCGAAATAATGAAGATCTCGCTAGAGTTTTTTCGCTTAATTAAAGTTTTCTATAGTTAAATTAAACTCACATGAAACTAAAAATAAACGTTGGTCATTGATAAATGTTGAATATTGCATAAAAAGTATAGTTTTATTGTTAAATCAAATATGTTTTGAGCTTTTCAATATTTCTCGACAACCCGAGAATTCCCGGGAAATAGTGGTCGAGAATTCTCGTGCTCCGAGAAATAAAAAAGGTCGAGAAATGAGAAACCCTATGTGGACACTTATCGCAAAAACAATAAATAATTCACTTTTTTGTCAAACTGAGTGCTTCTGATGACAGCAGCAGGCAGTAAAATAGGCAAAAAGTGGGAATCTTTTAATATCTTCCGGTTGTCTGGAGGCACAGGGTATGTTCTGCTTATTTGCATATATGAAGTGCACGCCACTGACGTGACATAAGCCTAGGTAAATATCCAGGTGATTCCAATGGGATCACAGCGCAGCTACCAACTCGAATGTATGTCCACAATTCAGTCACATCACAGACATACCAAATCCAATTATTTTTCCAAAATTATTCGTAACAGAAACTGTAACTAACAAAGACATTTACTAGTTAATTTTTTATTATTTTCCAAACGACGTTCATATCCGCATTACGAAACAAGGCAACCCAAAACCAGATCGTATTAATTTTATCGATTTAATTGTTAAGAGCTTTTTGCGAACAAAATGTTGTATAAATATAAATACATTATGTTTTTCGATTGTGTAATGCACGCGGTTATATAAATGCATTTTTAGATACCGATATTAGTATGGATATTGTGGTTTTACGCTTTAAGATATTCTGTGACCCATTAGAGAGACGTTGCTACGAGGAAATTGCATTAAGGCTATGCACAATGATGTGAAAAGTATGGATTCGTGATATGCTTACAAAACAATCTAAAAAAGTGTTCCGAATGCAGTGACAGCACACATACACATATTTTGAATTTCGAACACATTTACCTAAACAAAAGAGTACAAACTGTACTCTCTTCGGCGGTTCGTTGGTTGGCGTATCTACCTTTATATATACAAAATATCATTGGCTATGCATGCTCTCGTATACACTGGGGCACGAATATATGTTTTTATCTCTTTGATGGTTTGGTTCTGATTGTTTTGGTCTGGTTTCCCTTTCACGGAAGGAAATAAAAATTTATGTCGACAATCTTGTTGCCTTAATGACAATGGTTTCATTGAAGATAGAAAACAGCGTTGCCATTTTACCATAATTATTATTAATATATTTAAATCATGATTTTGATGCTGGCTTTCAAAATATTAATTTAATAAACCCGGAATCCGAGTAAACGATACTGCCATTTACCATCAGGTGATCCGTTTCCTAGTTGACACTAACAGCATTAAATTAATATAGAAAATAAATCGTTTTCGAAAATTTGTTAAAAGTAATATAAATCATTGCACTTTTTGCGCTGTAAACGAACTAGCAAATAAATGCTACATCTTATATTAAGTAATACCCAGGTTTTATATATAAAAAAATGTTTGATATACTCTTATTTATAATCTCGAAATTGGGATTGCATTTGTATCGAATTTTCCCGTTCGTGTTTGCCTTGCCTTGTATATGACGTCATTAGCACCCTTACCCAAATCGTACATAAAACACAAATTCGGAAAGTTCCTGCGAAACTTTGCCACAGTACATATTGTGGTAACGATATGTGTTTCCCTTTTTTGGTACATGATTGGGTAACAAAAGTCACAAGTTACTAACATTAAAGTCACAGCTTGTTTGTATGTAAAAAAATAACGATCTCATGCATGACACAATACTCAAGTCATTCCAACTAAAGCAACTTCGATTTTCATTGAAAAATATAGAAGGCCCTGTCATAAAACCAGCGCTGCCATGTGTTCATACAGTAAATCAACCACACGGCAGCATACGCTGAGGCAGGTTCCTTTTCGGCAGGTAGAAATGTTGCATTTAGTTTTGAATAATTGTATGTTTCTTTTGTTTGCTTTTATTTTTAATTATGTGTTTTTTTTCTTATTAATTTTTTAATGTTCGCTTTTTTCTTTATTAGATTTGGCAATCTTTTTGTAAAAATGTTATTAAGTATTTCGATTTTTTTATACTGCCATGTAAATGTGTTTATGATGTTGTTAGATGTAATGTTTTTATTATGCCGAATAAAATATTTCTTTCTTTCTTTCAAAATCAATTCATAAGTTTTTGTTCTACATACTAGATCCATAAAGCAATTTAGTTTTTCGACGTAGATACCTACTGGCTATAGGGTGAGTCAAACAATCAATTAGACTGGCCGCAGCGAGGAAAATTTCTCTAAACTGTTTTTAAGTCTGGAATATCAAACGGATTTGTTGTTAAGCCCAAATATGGCCCAAATTTTATATTTCTTTTTATTAAGTGAACTGGATGCTCATTCACATACTTGAGGGAAAGTGACAAACCTGCCTTGACAAATGAAGTGTTGTCGAAATCTGTTTTTCTAGAATACAGCTGTCAAAAGTTTAATGACTATGTTAGAGGCCTTAAAAAAGTTCAAAATCTCTTACGATTCATGACTAGAAGCTTCGCTGTTCAAACATACCTACTGTTACCTAGGCCGATGCCCTTAGCCTTAGAATCCAATTTTCAAACGCAGTAAGGGTCATTCCGTAAATATTTACAGGCTACAAGCCGTCTTCGCTCAGCACACACTAATGAAGCTGAGAAGTCAATCAGCGGTCAAAAGCAAACACGAAGTCCTTCGCAAAGAAATAGCCTTAAAATATTACTTAACCTTTTAAGCACCTCAGTTGTTTACGTAGGTATTGCCACATATAATAGATTTATCTCTTCAACCTATCGCGGTCCACTGTTGGACATAGGTCTTCCCCATTTTGCGCCAGATATCTCAGTCTTCCGCTTTCCTCATCCAGCCTCCACCAGCGACCTTTCGCAAGTCGTCAGTCCATCGGACCGGAGGGCATCCAACGCTACGCTTAAATCAACGATCGATGTCATGCGAATTCCGATGATAAAAGTACCCTTGTACTTGTGTAAATTGGTCTCATAACCAATTCTCGTCAACCTCCAGGTCCGGAAACATGATGTGATAACATAATGACAAAAGCCCTTGAGTTTAGTGCCCAAACGTGCCATTAACTCGCGTGGGGAAATAACGCATATGACATATTTATTGAGCAAGGTTGTTTTAGTTATCTAGAGATTTTATAGTTTTTCAGTCAAATACGCAAAATATAACTACGTCTAGTGTGTACAGCGTTTAGACTCAGGGATTCCAAACTATTTTGGACAAATAAAGTTTGATAGCCCATGTAATGGTCGCGACGTCGGCTACTATACCGTTTCCAGGTTCGATCCCCGGGCATTATAAACTGATGATGTTGGGATGATGTTAACCAGACTCAAAGCAGTTGGCATTGACTTTGCCGTATCTACCTACAAGCTTGACTGAATAGGGAAAACAGTTGCATGGAAAATTATTGCCATTATACTTCGACTATGTTATTATTCCATAAAATCATAATTTCAAGGCATTTAAGTTAACCCCACATGTAAGTAATGCACTTAATAACTTTAGTTTATATCATTATTTTAACAAATTTAATGGTTATTTAAAATCCGTTTTATTGGTTCATTAGTTCAAGGCTATTGTAAATAGCCATTAATAATTAGCCAAATGTAACACATTAAATATAAGTAATTTACTAGTTAATACCCATTAACTTAAAAGTTAAATTAATTAGGATGACTTTTATTCACCCGAGGTGTGGAAACTCATGGCTTAGCTAGAGGATTACAAAAAAACAATAAATTTTAACATATGTACTTAAAACACGAGTATTAAATTGCATTTAGTAGTGTTTATATTCTATGTTTAACTAGCTGTGTCTGCGAATTTGTTTGCGTGGAAAATAAGCGTCAGTTAGTGCCCATTACATAGAGGATCCGGAGAAATTCCCATCAAAAACAGTCAAATAGAACAATAATTTATTTTTGTTTAAAGGGCATTTCTTGCACCTGTTGTTTTTCATAGGGACCCCGAGTATTGCTTAGGCTATAACTGTAATGGCCCTTGACACAAACCAGGTAAAGTGAAAAAAGGAAAGTCCACAACTCTCTACATGGTATCAAGATGAATACTAGTCTTGTAGTCTATGACCCATTTGTACACGTTAAAGATTTTTCCGTATGGAAATCATTACGTAGGCCTCAGTTCAGTAACCCGATAGGCCGACGACTTGTGAAAGGTCGCTGGTTGAGGAAAGCGGAGGAACGGGATATCTGGCGAAATGAAGAAACCTTTGCCCAGCAGTGGACTGCGACAGGTTGAAGAGCGAATTCAGTAGTGGACATTTTAGGCTGTAATCATGACGAAAGATTTTCCCAATAGATAGGTGTAAGATATGGTATTCTTCTAAAGTAAATTTTCACTAAACAACACATTGTAAAACACATTACGCTTTATTGAAAGGGAAAACACAAATTTTCCACCGTTTAAGTATTGAATTTAATGATATCAGCATAGACATAGAAAGCTCTATGAAGCCTTATAGATTCTAATGTCGAAACCGCAAGATACATTGGTAAACATGAGCGCAAAAGTAAGATCGCCATCCACCTCTGTATATGCACAAACCACAAATTTGATAGCCATATTTTCTTATAGCTTATTACTTGTATTTTTAAATATATAATATTTGATATATTTAACTTATATACATAATATGTTTCTTATGCCTATATTTTATTTATGCTTTCCTCTCCCAGTATTTCAAAGCAGTTCTTCGAGCATGGATATTTTAGAAGTCTTCAATAAATAAAAGTTTAAAAAAGCTTATCAGGATGAGATTAATACCCTAAATTGTAAACGTGATTTAATAATAATAATCTTTATTTCCATAGAGACAAAAATACACTAGTAGAAGTAGCGACTCTGCATTAAGCAAGGTTGCTTTATTTGCAGCAGTCAATTACACAGTTACCAATATAAAGTTATTTTTGTAGACACTAGACTCGGGCGACAAACATTCCTAAGGGTAAAGAAGTTAACAAAAGTTTCTACTTGTGTTATCATTCATCATCAGCTCATTAAACGTCCCCACCGAGGGGCACGAGCCTACCCGTATAGGGTGATTAGGGCTTAGTCGTCACGCGGGCCCAGTGCGAATTGGCCGACTTCACACACAACCTTTGAATCTCTTCGCAGGCGTGAAGGTTTCCTCACGATGTTTCTTCAACGTAAGAGCGTCGAATAACGTACATATTATTTCGAAAATTTCAAAACACATTGGTAAAAAAGCGACCTACTCTACATTCTTAATCCGGCCAGCCATCTTGAACTAATATCGTAATATTATTACTTAACCTATTAACACTCGATCC
The DNA here is from genome assembly GCA_019425675.1 of Leucinodes orbonalis. Lineage (NCBI taxonomy): Eukaryota > Metazoa > Arthropoda > Insecta > Lepidoptera > Crambidae > Leucinodes > Leucinodes orbonalis. The sequence continues at coordinate 68,069 of PQWD01001802.1, read as the reverse complement.
TTTATCCTGGGTTGATTTTCTTCATACATATACTGGGTTACCTAGATCCCCCTGCGACGCCCTGAGCCGAAGATCGTGCCCGCTCAAGTTGCCCATAGGCTCGTGCAAACATTGTGTAAAGCCCTAGCTTGCCAATTGTCCGTTAACTTTAGCAATAGTTTGGATTTCTGGTGCTTAACTTTAAGAATCTTGGTTTCGTTAGGAAAGCTGACAAAACAAAGTTAATTCATGTGTTTTTTGAAATTCATCTATATATTTGCTTGTTCGCAGTTAATCCGGCCTTGAGTGGAGATCGTGAATTGGCTGTCTAACGATTTACAGACGGACGATCTTGACAATAACGTAAGTATACCCACGCATTACTTATAGCGTTATTAGTTTTCTATTATTGTTCCTAAACATAAAACCTTACCTCTAATTATCCTCGTAAACTTCCATTAAATAATAGATTTTCTATTGTTTTTCCACGGCAATAGGACAAGACATTTTTTGATAAGCCACCCATGGTGTAATGGTTGACGTCAGCAATCATTATGTATATTCGTTGTTTAGTACCCATATTTCTCGTACCATATCTAAAATTCGGCTAGATGGCGCTGTATAAATATCTGTTGAAAAATATTATATTCTACTTCATTAAACTCCTCATTAGTATATAAGGTCAACCTAACACTGATGATCAGTTGGGAGTTACCTTGATACAGCAACAAATTAGATCACGGAAGCGACTGTAATCACTGGGTTATTATATAGAAAGGCTAAACCTTTTGGCTAAATGTTTTACCTTGGCATTTAGAGGAAAATACAGCTGGGAACTTTACCTCTACGTTGTAGGTGGAATCGCTAAACTTTTTTGTCACGTTCGGGGAAAACTGTTTTTGGTTTTTGACCGTGTATGACGCCATTGTAGGTTTATTTTGTTTGTAACATCCTCACTAATGTTATTTCAGACCACATTTGTTGTTAGTCTGTCATTTTCTTAAATTAAATAAAACTCTTGCCTTAAACGTCATGCCTCCATGGTTTAATGTGATTACCTCAATGTCGGCTAAACGTGTCCTACGGATCACTTTACAAATTACGAATTCTTTGCAGATAATCAGGTACTTTAATGTGCCAGACTGTGACAAAATTTAAAAATAGCAATACATTAATATATGAATTTATGACTCCCTAATCAATCAGCAATTCAAAGTCAGTGCTAAGAGCATCCAACCACCGAAGCTTAATTATAAATGACAAATTGTTATACTCGTAGTTATTTTGACTTTGTGAAACTTTGTTGGGTACTTACCAAAGCTATAAATGAATTTGAATGTATGCACATATATATCTCTCTCTTTCTTCAACTAATTGCAGTCCACTGTTGGACATAGGTCACCTCGTCTTTCTTAAATATATGTACATGTATGGTTTATGGTAACTTATAATCGATGACGTAAATCTTTCACTTAAGTGAACTTCAACCAAAGCAATATAAGTTATGAACGGAAATTGTGTCTTAACTTTGACGTGAACCGAAGTGGAAGTTATACTATGCCCTCCTTCTGTGAAAGTTACGCCTTGCAGCGAACTTCATTAGAATATAATATGTTCTCAGCCCACTGTCACTGGCAAACAATGACTAATTACGCTCCGATGAGGATTGAGGACATCTAGCAATGTCAGACATAATTGTAAGTTTATGGCTATTGCGGAGTTTTTAATAAATGAATCATTAAGGAGTCATCGATACTGCTGCTGATATTATATCTCAAACAGGACGAGAACTCATAAAAGAAATCGTCATATAAAGTTATTTGTGAAACTAAGGTTTGTTATAAAGAGCTTAAAAAAAAGAATCATTAAAATCGGTTCATATACGACGGAGACAACCGCGAACAAACACAAAAAAGTTTCCCTCGATTTCACTGGTCTCCATCTTCATACCCTGATTTGCTTAAAATGGGACCACCTCTGAAGTATCCTCTTTCACGGATATCGTCGTCATAAACGACGACGATATCCGCAAACAAACATAAAAAATATATTATATATACGGTCTAATATTATTATATACGGTCGAATTGAGTAACCTCCTTGTTAGTCCTAGCCTCGGGAATTAAAGGTATGTGGTGTTTGTATTGCGGTCCGTGAGCTCTTTTTCTGCAATTTGTCCGACTAACTGTTCCGTTTATATATACCAAAAATACAGTCCACACCCATTTTTCACCAGCGATCTTATTCGTAACTCCTTTTTGAAGTTGGTTAAATAACTTCCTTTTTGAAGTCACCCTCTGGTCTTAGACCGACGATTTGCGAAAGATACCTGGTTGAGTTGGTGGAGGCTGAATGAAAGCGGAGATCCTGGACATCTGCGTATTTTCTAGGCAAGCTAGCTCCAACTTAGAGCACCTCTCTTCCACTAGGATAGTCTGTGCTCAAGAGAAAGCCCGTCATGAATTAAAAAAATATCTGGTGCCGGCTGGGGGAGTCCTTAGTTCAGCAGTCCTTAGCAATGAATAGGGATAGGTTCAAAAAAGAGATAAATATGCAAATAGCAGTTATTTATCTCGAGGTTACCGCGGTCATGACAACATTAACTGCCCACTTCATCGACAACTTATTTCACAAAAAATAATATTTACGGTCTGGCGCAAAATGGGGGAGACCTATGTCCAGCAGTGGACTGCAATAGGTTGAAGAGAATATTTACGGTATATACGTTTCAGTTGACACACATTTTTTTATTTATAATTAGTCCTTATTACAAAAGATTTTCCGCGAAAAGATCTGAAATGAAATTAAACATTGCAAGATAATTAATGGCTATTGTTCCAATTGAATGGGTACCTAAGTTATTGTGTTAGTAGAGTAAAGTCAGTGAAACTTAATTGTTGCTCTATCATAGCACAATTGGCAAGATCTTGGTAATAATTACGAGTCATTTGCGAACACAATATAAATATACTGGATGGAAACACGGCTTTGCCCGGGTTGAATATGATTCATCATAATACACATTTACTCAATTTATCAACCTATAACACATTTTAAGCAGGTTTCCTCACGATATATTCCTTCATCGTAAGAGCGTCGGATAACGTTCATATAATTACGAAAATTCGAAAAGACATTGGTACGTGGCGGGATTTGAACCTGCGCCTTCCAGATCGAAAGGCAACAGTCCACACCTCCTGAGCCACCGACGCTCTTATTCTTCATAACATAGAGTGATCTTTTTTTAAAGAGTTATGCTACAAGGATTCACAAAGGTTAGAAAAAACACTTAAGTTATATCAGAAAGTGTCAAAATCCACTTGAATTAGACCTTGGAAAACAATGTAACTTTAGAGTGTTTTAGGCAATATATCTCCCAGTTTTAACCATAAAAATAAAAAAGCCTTTTGACATTACACTGCTAAGTAGACAAAAGTGTTAACGGCGATTGGTCACCTATTTGTAAATTGCCTTCATAGTGTAATGGTCTTGGCGCTGGTTGAGATCGGTGATCAGGTGTCGAGGATTCTAATCCTAAGGGAACACGGAATCATGAAAGTCATCTGTATGATTTATGAGGCTTTTTTTAGCCTTAGTCGTCCATGCGGGCCCACGGCTGATTGGCCGACTTCACGCACCACTTTTGAATCACTTCGTAGGCGTGCGCAGGTTTCTCGCGATGTTTTCCTTCATCTTCACCGGATTGTCCGAAAGAAAGGTGATTCTGTGCTTCTGAGGCACGTTAAGACAAAGCAGTGTTTGAAAGGAATTAATAACAGTAAGTTTTTCCGAAAACACTGCTCTGCACTCGCTACCCGAACGGACAGACGAAGTAGTGTGTTGTCGAACATGTGATTTGTCGAAGTGGTGTGCTGTCGAACATGTGATTGTCGAAGTGGTGTGCTGTGAACATGTGATTGTGATTTGTCGTAGTAGTGTGCTGACGAAGTAGTGTTTGTCGAAATTCAGAAATAAAGCCAGATATTGTTTTTTTTCTCTCTTATATGTGTATTTTCTCGATTTTGTTAAAATTAGAGCCCAAGTTCAAGAGTCAAGTTCCCCCGCACCTAAAACTTTGTTATAAAATTAATCTAAATTAATCTCGGCTCATGATAAGATAGTTCAGGTAGTGATAATACCTTATAAAAATCGACTGCAAATCCCTTATGGTTACAGATTTGCATTCAATAAATAACGCCTCTAGGTCGCATAGATGATTAATAGTCTTTTTCATGCGGTCATTATCGAGGGCGTGTGTGAAGTATATACTGCGATGTTATTATTTAAATAATTGCAAAAAAACAACGAGATTAAGCAATTTGCAAGATTGTTATTATTACGTTTTTTGTGCGAAGTTAACAGTTGTGTCGCAAGAACTCTCGTTATGTCGTACATTTGAGTGATTTATTTGTTGTAACAAAAGGTTTTAAGGTAGTAATTTAGTAAACCCGGTAGCAAGAGTTTGTTGTTAAATTTGCCTTTTTGGGAAGACATTATTTACCATAAACAATGATATTCTGTATATATAAAGGTAGATACGCCATCTGTGCCTCAAAACGAACCGCCGAAGAGAGTAAGTTTGTACTCTTTCGTTTAGGTAAATGTGTTTAAATTCGAAATATGTGTATGTGTGCTGTCACTGCATTCGGAACACTTTTTCGATTGTTTTATCACGAACCTATACTTTTTAACATCATTGGTAAATAGCTTTTAAACATAAACCTTTTTTTTTTTGTTCTTGCTTTGAAAGAAATAGGCTGTTATATGTATAATCACACAATTTAGATACCGAACACTTTGTCTCTAGTAAGTTCCGGCATGTAGAATAGAATAACAAACACAATAACGGTAAAATAAAATGCATGTAGTTACCGACTTCTAAGTGGAAGTCTTGTCACCTTAACGGGTTATCCTCTATCTATTATTAAATCAAAACAGCTCGTAACCACGCACCACAGATAATAATTATTCGCATTAAAGATTGTACAGTTTCAGATAAAAAAAATTCTTCTTACCATTTTTGTGATCGCAAATAAAATTTTCGCTTAGTCACATTGATAATAACGATTATACGAATTCCTTTTGCATTGTTAGATACGTACGTTGTCCATTTCATATTTTAAAAGTATTCTTAAAGGACTAGTTAAGTTTATAAAAGGCTTGTTTGAATCGATTATACGCAACTTATAATATAAAAAGTAATATTAGTAGTTGCGGTTAAGGCGATTATGTTGTAATAACAAGATATTCTCATATTGCAAGAAAAATATTTTTTAATTATTAATAGCAATTACCACCGTTATTCATTAACAAGTGTAAAGGATACGTAATGATTCTCCTGTATCATACATTGTCTATAAAAACATTATGGTTATGTTTTACTATTGTCGCTTCTAATAAATTTTATTATCTGTGCTTGTACCTATAATGCACAGTTCAATGTTCGAAATGTCTCCTTAGAGATATGATCAGAAATGACAGTCCGCCGGATCAGCAAGTTGAAGTGGCAGTGGGCTGGTCAGTATGTCGCAGAACCGATGGCCTTAGAGCAGACGAGTTCTGGAGTGGAGACCGCGTATTAGCAAGCGTAGCGTAGGACGCCTCCGCCCGACGACTTGCGAAAGGTCGCTGGTGGCTGGATGAGGAAGGCGGAGGACCGGATATCTGGCGCAAAATGGGGGAGACCTATGTCCAGCAGTGGACTGCGATAGGTTGAAGAGAGAAAACTATAAAAGGGTCGTGTTTTATAAAGCAAGGACCTCTCAAATACTATGCCAGATTAATCTCTACCTCGTAATCCTCAGCCAGATTCTATAAGCAATCCTTCGCAAATCGTCCGTTTATCGAAACGTAGGCCAAAGGCTGACTTGAAACGTTGACTGAGTTGAGACTCCTTACATAATTTGTGACCTCTAGACCTCATATCATTTAGATATGAGGTATTCTCACAGATATTTTAAAAAATATATTTTTGCCTATGCCAATATAAGCTGTTGAGGTTTATAAGATGCAAATGGTTATAAACAGTTCACTATAGTAACTTAATATCCATTTACATTTACGTATTTCGATCTTGTCACTAATTAACTGTTTCTGTAATTTAGATGCAGTGTAATTATACCTAATTGAACTCAAACTTAACTTTGCTATGAAGATAAAAGGAATAAAACTCAAAGCCTACATATAAAACTTTTTACCTAGTAATCTCAATTAATCTACAATGCACACAGCCCATTTTACCTGACCCGCGCCTACGCTATGTGTCACAGATTATAAAACAGTTCGTCACCTACTCTCGTTTCGCGACATCTAGATTTTTCTCTATGCCAGTGCCTAGCCCAGGCCGGTACCAATGAGTGCATAACATTGCATTATTCCAACACCAGCATGCAGGCTTGTGCAATGCGAATGTCATTAGTTATGGTAAACGTTTACTGAATGCATCCTGCGGATTGTATAAAAATGCATCACAACTCATTGTTAAAATGACAAAGATAACTTGTAATCCGATATTGTTTATTATTTCGAGAAAACAATGTCATATAAAAATACTAACATTATATTAAAAAAATCAATTTGATATGTTTATAATAAAAAATAAACATTAAGAAATATCTCACATAATAAGAAATAATACAAATTGATCATCATTACATCACTTCCTCGGTATCCGAAAAAGTATTTCCTATTCACGAAATTAAATATAACTTATAGCACGAAGATTATATTGTGCGGAATCGGCGCCGAAACGTGATTCTATTGAAAATTAAAATAAAAAAGGTAACTTCTTGCAGAAGATCTCCGCTTTGGAAATGAGCAAAGTCATGATCGTTGCTTTCAGTTCGATGTCTTGTTAGGCAACTTACAGCGTTGAAAATAGAAAATATGTCCGCATAAAAACGCCACTTATTAAAGTATGAATAGATAATAATAAAAATTAAATATTTAAGAAAAACGGCAGGATCTTTTGGTGTTTATTTATAAAGAATTTAATATATACAGTAATAAACAAGTTAGAAGGTACCTTTACTTTGTTTATTTATTAAATCAAATGACAAATAGACTTGACGGAGACTTGTTAATTACGAAAGCTAATTTAATTGAAATAATAAACGCACCCAATAGTAAAAGAAAAGACTCACTTCAATTAATCTTTCAGATTGTTTATTTGTATCGATTTCGTTTCAATATAGTGAAACCATTTCTTGAATTGATTTTCTTATAGATTTTTGTATTTGTTAACGTTGGGAGAAATATATTTATGAAATAATTATAAATATATTGATTAATAATTATAAATGAAAGATAGTTAAATTAAAACGAATCTTTTATTATAAAAACAAGACAACAACACACAATAAAGTAATATTGATTGACCTATCACATTTATCAATGAGGTTTTTAAGGTTAAATTTTTGATTATATTAAATGATTCTCTCGTGTACTGTCGCAGAAAAACAATAGAATATCTATAGGCTAGTGATCTTTGTCTATTATTGGTATTCGTGAGTTTAACTCACATATCAATTCAGCCAGAAAATCAGCGCTGCTGTGTCAAATAAAGTCGTTTATACATGTATACTTTTTATACATACACACAGCAGCATATACTGAGGCAGTCCATTTGACTAAAGTATTGCACTTTTTTGTTCGTGTTTAATGTTGTTTAATACTTATTTATTGTATGTTGTTATTTTATGTTATAATCTGCTTTTAAATTGTTATTATTTTTCTGTTCATGTGTAGTACCTTTGGTCAATAAATGTTTTTCTTTCTTTCTTTGAATCCAAAGTCAAGAGAGTAGGTACTAAATCTTTACCAAATAACAAGGAAATGACTTAAGCATTTTGTCAGTATTATATTTCCAAGAATGCTTAGGTATACATAACAATACTTCACATGCAAATATGTATAATTAGTGAGGCAATAGCCAATAATAGCAAAGAATTAACATGTAACCGCCAAGAAATGAAACACAATGGAAAATGATTTTAGAAATGCGTAGCCAAATGGAAATAATCGAAACCATTATAGATTATTATTCATGTCTGCCTGTCTGTCCGTCCATATGACACACCCTCTTTCTTTGAAACTATAGGTACTGTTGAAACTTTTAAAGTACTCGTGTATATGTTTTCTGTGAACCGTATTATGATTTTCACAAAAATATAGTACAATGTGACGGGAGCAGTGCGGCATTGATAGAGAATAATAACTGTCAGTTGTTGGTTTCCTTCAATACCACTCTGTCATGGCCAGGTGTATCACTTACCATCAGGTGAGCCACCTGACTGTCTTGTACACTTCGTAACAAAAAAAAGAGTCAAAGAAATAAACATATTTTGGGGTTTCCAATACATTGAACCAAGTCTCAATTCTTTTTTTCATTAAACCCACCGTGTAGTGGTAAGAAAGTGTAGTTCTTTAAAGTACTATCCAGGTTTCGAATATATATTTTTTAAACTGAATAGTGTCCGCGAGAGATATTTTCAAAGTGATAAGTGTCTTAAAGCAAAAGCTTAGTGTCACCAGATAATGTGTCACTTATAGGTTGCCGCGACATACAACGGTCTAACCCTTTCACCACCGCTGCCGGATATATCCCACAGAAACAATTGATTTTCTATTGTGTCTGTAACCTGGCGGTTAAAACTTAAACTTGAGTCTATTAAAATCATAAAGTGCCCATGAATGTTTAAAGAAAACACACACGTAATATTACACACGATAAGTGTGTAATATTTAATGCAACGATCCAGAGCAGCTGGCGTTATTCAGATAAATGTTCGCTGGAGCAAATTCTGCAGTCGCTCCGTAAGTGCAGCTTGAATTTTGTACGAGTGTTTCCGCCGCAGATTTTAAGAAAACACTGCAGCAAAGGTTTCATACTTGCATTTCATACTTTACTTGTGAGAGAAAAAATATAAATTTCATTTTATATGTCTGGTTATTAATACATATAGGTCTTTAACGAATGCACAAACACGCGGCAGCACAAGCTGCGTATTTTGTTCATTCATCATCGGCTCATTATACGTCCCCATCGAGGGGCACGAGCCTACCCGTATAGGGTGTATAGGTCTTAATCTGCCACGCGGGCCCAGTGCGGATTGACTAACTACACGCACAACCTTTGAATGACTTTGTGAGCGCGCGCAGGTTTCCTCACGGTGTTTTCCTACATCGTCAGCAAGTCGGATAAACGTACATATAATTTCGAAAATTCCGAAAGACATTGGTACGTGGCGAGATTTGAACCCGCACCCTCTAGATCGGAAGGCCACAGTCGATCAACGAGCCACTGATGCTCTTACTGCTTAATTAAATGTTATACTATTTTTTTAATTTTTATGACATTATTTGGTTAAATAAAAGTACTTTATTCCTTTTATAAGGTACTGACGGATTTCCGGTACCAAGTTCAGTTGCAGATTTTAGTATTAATGAAAACTTTCGCGCCGTATATCTGATTCGTACATCTGCTATTGCCTGTACGGCCCATATCTCATGTCCATCGGACCATGTCTCAGGTTGGCAAACTTGGTACACTGATTTGACTGGATTGAATTATAGCACTCGCGATTAATACCGTCTTATTGTAATGTAAATTAGCATTTATTTGGTAATATTCTTTGTCCCTGTGCACGCGAACGCAGGAAAGGTCGTTTGCGTGTTATGAACGTTGGAATATTACTTTTAATTAAAAGAACTAAGGTATGTTATACTGTATATCAGCCAGTCCTCCTGTTGTTAAGTGTTATCGCCACTCTTTACTTCGAAGGAGCAACGAGAGCGTTGCTGATCTTAAAAGGGAGAGAGAATCTGGGTTTTTGGGCTTCAGAAAATCTTATAGTGGCGGGGCAAGACCTAAATTTGATTTCAGCTAGGTATATTTTGCAAGGCCCCCATTTTATGGATAACGCAAGGTGACGGATATTATTGCGAAAAAATTATTTTTTTATAAAAATGTAAATGCTGATTTACATTGTATTTATTTAATAATTAAAACGTTTATTTGGTGTCTTCCAAATCAGTACATGCCTAAAAACGAATGTGGTAGTTAGGTTAGTACCTATTGCCAGATACTTGCTAGTCGGTTTTTTATTAAATATTGCTAGACTATATGAGCAATTATATCTATATTTGCGTTTGTGGGCCTCTGAGGCGCTAGGCTCCATAGACCGCGAGGCCGTGGGCCGTGGCCCACGTCGTCCGATTATACGTTAGCTTTTTTGTACCAGAAAAGGCGAAGTAATATTAAAGTTAAACTGTTCAAGAGTGGCGGTAAGCCCCCAGGAAACAAATACCTGTGACTTCAAATTAGGAATGTATCAGTTGTTACTCAGGTAGCATGCTCAGAAGGGTAAAACTAACCAATTATCGTCAGTGGCGTGTACAAAATCTTGAGCAGGGTATCCAAAGATTCGAATCGCAAAACAATAAAATGAATTCCATCTCTCCAAAAATGTGTACTGTTGTTGACTGTAGATCGCCTATCATTTTAAAGATGTAGGCCAATAAACAGAGATATTATACGTTGGCGAAACAGGGTACTATGTATACAGTAATACCGGACTTACGCGATAGGTGGGACTGAGCGCTATCCGCGTAAGTCGAATTCGCGTAAGTCGGGGTACAATTTTGCATATAAAGACATACAAGTATGTTTAATTGGGACTGGAGACTAATAAAAATAATTTGGAAATATTAGTATCTAATTCTAGATAATATACAAACTATTTAATATAGTGTATTATAAACACAATCCGAAGTTATTTTCATGTTAGAAGGTTTCATAATTTAACAAAGTGTGTCTGACAGTCAATGATTTTTCTTCTCCGTAATAATCTCGTAGCATCGTAGTATTTTTTTATTCCATGTTTGTAACAAAATGCGCTCTTCATTGGAGTCTATGCTTTCCAAAATTGTTAACCCTTTTTCAATCGAACTGAGGAGGGCTTCTGTCAAGATTCTAAGTGTCATTTGATCTTCTAATTGAACTGGATCCAAAGAATCATGATTATGAATTTCTTCCTCTTGTTCACGCATTGATATGAGTTCATCAATTGTAAGCTCTTCATTGTGTGAATCCAACAGCTCTTGACCATCATCACTATCGACTTCTAAATTTATTTGTCTACCAAGTTCGACAACGTCTTTGATCACATTGCAAATTTCATCAGGCCCTGGCACTGTTTCCTCCTGAGTCTCAGTGGGGAAAAAAATGGACAGAGTTTTTCCAGACGCCATTTAAAGTTTTTTGTGAAATTTCATCCCAAGATTCTCCAATGATTCTCACTGCTTCTAAAACGTTAATTGTTTCCAAAATTCTTTAACAGAGAGCTCGTTGTTTTGTCTCATAGCTTCATGCAGATGTGCAAACGATCGTCTCGTGTAATAAACTTTGAATGTTTTGATAACTCCCTGGTCCATCGGTTGAAGCAGGCTGGTTGTATTTGGTGGCAAAAATTCAACTTTTACACGTGGGTCGAAACTAGTTAAAGTAGCAGGAGGATGACCTGGCGCGTTGTCGATTAATAGCATCACTTTAAACGGGATTTGTTTAGACTGGCAATAACGTTCGGCGTTCAAACAAAAACGAATAGACGAGAAATTAAATCGCGAACTCCGAATTTCGCGTAGTGAGGTAGCGTAAGTCGGGGTATTACTGTACTTTATATTGGAGTGCACACCACAGACTACCGTTCATAGCTAAAGCTTAATGTAAGTATTCCTTGAACTCTCTCTGTCATCTAGAATAAGGAACAAGATTGCGGTGTCCTATAAATTATAATTCTAAATAAGCACCGTTACAACCTGATAATGCTTACACAAAGCCTAGAACTAGAAAGGTGCTTCCTTATTCAAAGATGGCTGCCCGGCGGCCATTCCTATTCATGTGTTTAATACGAATATCATAACATCTCAGATGAAACTAGAAGGCCATATATTGCATATCAGATGAGGAATTAGTTAATTGTATTTAAGTATACTCGGAAGCAGCTTACACTGTGATCTTATAGGGAAAGGCAACAAAGTAATAAACCGGAGTATGGATAAAGTACCTTCGTTATCATATTTTAGAATGTTAAATTCTGCGAACAGTGATTTTAAGCTCTAGCCATGAAACTATGAACGGTATTTGGTTTTGTTTTAAGTATCTGACCATATTACCGTTACTCAGGTAAAAGGTGAAACATACCTAATTTGATGTTAAAAGTTTGAATTTGCTAATTGATTGGTCGAAGGTTAATAAAAAAATAGGTACAATATCACTAAATGTATGGTCTTTTAATCACAAACAGACACAAAACAGAGAAGGGTTTAGGGTCTTTCTGATTGAAGATGTTAACCAAACCAAAAAATTAACCAAAGTTTCCCATTAATGTCCTACCCCTTAAATGGGTAAGGAAGGTTTAAGTTTTTTAGCATGAGATCATAACAATGCATAATTTTCTATTTAGGCAGAGGTATTGAAACAAAAATAGCTTTACTAGTAAGTATTTGAGATAAAAAGTGAACTTTAACTCTCCTACTTCATCTTACCACACACGTACAACTATAACTCAACTGCCGGGGTTACGTACGAGGCGGTTTGAATTTTGTAACAGGGATATTAACTTTTAAGCCGTTTTAGGGACTTTGACATTTTTTAACGACCGCCATATTGAACCTGGATCTCCGGCTTATACAAATCTATGATATATTTTTAAAGTAACATTTAAATGTGAATAATCTTAGGTAACATCTAGTGAACAGACACGTGAAAGTGAACAGTTACCAATGCCCCCCTAGTAGAAGTTCATTTGAAATAACCATGTATATTTAAAGTAAAATCGTTTGAAATTCCCACAGGTATAAGCTAATTCGCATATAGTCGTCTGACACGATGTAAATAATCACAAACTACTATGCACGCGTCTCACAGACGATAATTATTGTAAAAACCTAATATCACAGTTAACGCGAAGGAAAGCCCGGCGCACACGAGCTCCAGACCGCTTTTCCAGTGATCAGTGGTATTTGATGCTGTGACTTATTCGTAATGAGACAGACAGCTGTGGAAACACGCATTAGCAAAAAGTGAAACCTATTATTTTTATTAGTTACAAATACTACGTCAACAGTTCACTTATATATTTTCATTTGAAAATTTAAAAATATTTTTTATAAATATTATTCTGTATATTTAACGAATTGATTAGCCTAATCGACATATATTTGACACTATAATGAAATAACGTACAGGTTACTATAGTCTATCTCTCTTAGTTATATTTTATAAGGTTGTCATGGCACGTCGTATAGGCCAAGTGTACATACTAAAGTAATTACTAAAAATAACATACACATACTGTTATTATTTGCAATCTAATATGGACCTAAGCTTATGCCTATAATATAATGGCAGTGAAAATATCACGCCTTTATTACTGAGCTCATAGTTCTTGCATACTTTCACTTGAAGATTATACTTTTTTCCACATATTTCTACTGAGCTGAATAGTTCGGCTAGTTTATCAGCAAACCCGATCTAGACAACTCTTAGACTTAGACTTTTTAAGTTACTGTTGTGATGACACTTTATGGAGTTGTCACGCCTCCAGCCTTTGTGTTGCCATTGACTAATCGGTTAAAAAACAAAACGTTACAATCGTGACAGTATAGAGTATTCTAGTCTTTGTTCCCAGGCACAATCACGGGTTTTACTACTTTTACTTTATATTATTTATTGCATACAAATATTATTATAGTATTCAAGCAAAAATTCCAGAGTTTGTTCCGTATGGATACTAGCGATGTTAAATACAAAATTAGATTTGAGTGAAATAATGAAAAAATAAGAAAGTATATTCGATGCAACAAATTCACAAATATAATTGGCAACAATGTCTTACATAATAATTATACTCTATTAACATATGTTGCCATCATTATTATCAACTTGATAGTTTGCATGATCAGATAGGATCTTTATTTAATACGTAACATAGCTACCTACGTGGGGATTGAAAGCGAGTCATGACTGTCCGTCATCGATTCACTTTAATCGAATCAAATCAAATTTAATTAATTGTCCGTCGCTGTTATCCATGCCTGTCATTGTCTGATGAACACAAAACAATTGACGGTAGCAATCTGCTGATAATCATAAACATTCGTCTTCGATTTTACGAGGTGTCACGTCCACTGAGGAAGTGAGAGATCGAGCATTCAATGGGTCGGCGCGGACGCATCCGCGCCATGATTGATCGCTAGTGAGTCTGCGCCTTTGCCCGGCAATGAGTTTTTTATTTATAAAAAAACAACCGTACGTAATATGGTATCACGTGGACAGTACGTAATATGGTAAATCTGTGGATTTCTGGATGATTGGTATTCTTTGACGTTTACGTCAAAAAGAACCGCCAAAAAAAACAATAATTAAGACTCAACATTTTTATTGTTATTCTTGCGACTACATTTGCAACAGTTGGAATACAAATACTCTGTTGTTCCAATTGTAAAAGTTGATCAAACTAATATCGATCGAACCGTTTGAGATAATCCGAAGTAATAGAAACACATAATTTTTAAAAATAATTTTGATATATTATGTCTCGTAATTCATGTTAAGTTAAAAGCGGTTATATGAGTAAAAAATATTCAAAATCATGACGAAGTATTTTTTTATTTTAATTTGAGGCTCACATATGTGCTACATCACTTCATTATATAACCAATAATAAGCGTTACATTCAATTTGTTACATAATATATTGACCTGATTTAGATTCATTTGTAGCAAAAGCTCCGAAGCTTTGACGCCAAATATGTAAAGTGTTTTGTTTGTTTTGTATCTTGTAGTCGGATATCAAACCGGACTGGATACATATTTACATAATATTGAGTCGATATCATTAACTTTTTAATATGAGATGTAGATAACTGTATTTGCAGTTAACTTGAATCTTAAAATTCTTTTGGATATTACCATTTACCAAAATGTGAAATTAAGTTTAATGTATATGTAGCCTACCTTATGGGCAGGTGTAAGAGCATCAGCTTTTTGGACCTAAACCAAAATCACCTGCTCGTGTTGCAAACTGATTTTATTTTCATATTTAAAACTTGTTTAGCAGACGATTCACCTGATGGCGATATCGCCGTCCATAGACACTCGCATCTTCGACAATGAAATACAGAACGAGTAGGGTTTTGGGTCTCCAAACATGGCAAAGCTTGCGTTGTTTCAAGCCAGTCTTCTATGAGAACGTGGCTCACCAGACTCTATTATGTTCCTGGTGGACTGACAGCAATATGCATTCTACTTTACCTCCACGGTAGGTTAAGCTGCCGTTTTTTTATGTACTTTTCTGTTGGTAGCATATCGCCTTCACATCATCACCAGGCAAGTACTAACGTACTAAACCCTAAATTTAAATTCGGCGGAGACCTCTGTCCAATAGTTTTCGCTAGAAGTAATAGTTAGTGCATAAGTCTCTATCATTACTTTTGGATAGAAAATCGAATGCTTCTTTCTTTCACAAGGTACTTCCGAGTTAATTTCCGATAATAAACCACAGTGAAGACGGTCTGGACATAGATTGCATACAAATACATCAATTCAGGAAGCGGTGTGCACTATTGAGAATAAAATTACCGTCTTCCGTAAATTATTACGGAATACATCATATGGTAATAATAGTAATAAGTCAGCCATTCCTTTAATCATTACAATAACAATAGACATATGATAATTGATAATTGGTATTGAGCTACAACGTAATTATAGATACGTAGTAGGTATACGTAGTAATTTGCTATTATATTGTTCATATTGTTAATCATAAGAAATGAATCCAATCCAAAACGCGTGCCTATAATTACAAAACAGTTGGCTAAAACAATTAAAGTATCAATATTATATGATCTTTTGATCATATATATTGATATCAATAAAACCACTATAACAAAATAATCTGTGAATAAAACATATCAGATTTGCTTTAAGATTTACTCTATTATAAGGAGGTAAGTTCCTTGTCAAACCTTCCTCTGCACAGGGTCTATTTCATGAAAATTTTGGGTTTTCTCGTAAGCTTGGCACTTGGTGGAAAGGTTGGAAATAATGCATTTAAAAGGTGAAATTGAACATGGGAGCATTGCTTTATTTCTGTCTCTTCGGAAAGAGAATGTGCGCCAATTTGTTATAAGTTAGGATCCAACTCAAAATATCTTATTTCAAATAAATAGTACCAAATAGTTAATTCTTACTCATTATCTTTTTTTTACCTTCCATTCGGATATTATAATGGGAGACAATAAAAAAAGTATTTTGCCATTACAAGAGCAAACGCATGACATCATAGACCATAGTGGTCGTGATCGATCGATCGGATAGAAAAATCCATTAACTATCAGAATAAGGAAACGATAACAAGTATATCATATCACAAGGACGCATAAGTTTTATTATGTTATTGCTTAAGTCTGTCTAAGAAATTGTTCATCGTATTTTCTATTGATCAAACTGCCTATGACGTCCCACTGCAGGGCGATGTATTTTAATACATTCTTCATCTTCTAAATTCACTTTGGCACTGGCGACTTTCCAACAACTACAGACCTTTGGTTGCATAGTTACTTTGTGAAAAATTTTAGTTCTTAACTCATATGTTCAGTGCTCCTCGATAGGTCATTAATGCCACGTTTGCCCTTTGGCGGTCTTGCAATTAATAGCTTATTTCCTAGCTAAATGATGGATATCAAAGTCATTGGATAATTTGCCTTATCATCTCTACGTTACAAATGAGTAACCGAACTGTGGTTCCTATATTCAAAATCATTTGCATTTTTGTTATATTCCGTAACTATAATTAATACCCAATTTATTAATTAAATCATAATCAATAAAGAAAACATAAACCTAATAATTGCTACATACATATATAAGTAAATCCGCGTTTTTTAAGTACAGTTTATAAATACAAACAGTTGCATTGCCTCTTGTCTCATTATAAAAAAAATACGCAGATCTATCTCAAATGTAATTATGCCTTTCTTCGTTCAAAACATGTCGCATGCATTTTCCCCATGCATGTTAACGTGTTGTGATGTTGACAATGGCCACAAAACGCATTTTATACTCCACTTGTCGTGTTTCCAGTTGAGATGTGTACGGAGATATCGCGGGAATCGTGATTTGAATGTCTAATGCCACCTAAACGAACTTCGTGCGGAAATAAAAACATGTGAGAATAAACGCGGTCCGACGTGGCCGAGACGAATTGCCTTTTAAAGGGTTTACTTAATCCGGGGAGGTATTTCGCCCTTTGATAAGTGACACATGAGTTAGTAAGGGAACGGTTCTTTGTAGCATTTACTAGCCGTTCAGGTAAAAAGTTGCTTTGATCTATCAAAAAACGTGAATAAACCAACTGCTTTTTTTCTCTTTGTCGATCAAAAGCATGGACAAGTATTTAAGTATTTTTAAATAGTTAATTTTAAGATTGTTGGATAGTTTTAAAATCATGATATAACTTAAAAGGAAAATATATATTATGAACCAAATTTAAAAATATGATATAGGAAAAATTTTTTGTTTCGTTTTTTTGTAATAAGCTTAAATAAAAATTATATACAAAAAAATATAATATATTTTATTAATAATAATGGTTAGAGATCAATTTCATCTTGTAACATCAAACAATGTTCAAAATTTGACCTAATATTATGCAAAATAAGTTATATTTTAACGGATTATAACTACGTTTACTGCTACATTTTTCATGCTCCCGTGACCTTATTGTGGTTTAGATAATAAATAAGTAAATAAGAGTTATTTTCTTCGGCGGCGGTTAGCGGTTGGTCGGGCAAGGACTGGATTAATGGTGCTTTAGACACAACCATTACTTTTATGCAAAGTGATGTACGGCTCCATTTAATGCCACGGAAAAACAAGAGATGTTTTTATCGGAGATACCGTTGTAACAAAAAGTTAAATTTAAGCGCCGTACTTTGCCATAGTATTTAATCAAATCAATTCAAAATATATTTATTGAATTTAGGTCCTTACTTATGAATGTCAAATTTGATTCTACCTCTGGTTCGGACTGCTGTTATCTACAAAAAAATGTAAATATTAACAATATATTTGTTTATGAAATTAATCAAGTATTTATATAAATCAAAGTTCCTAAAGAACAATCCAAAAAAAGACAAAATTATACAAAATTACTAATTTTAAAATACTTTTAATTGTTTATGATACAATAAGTCATGTTCGTGGATATGGATGATACTTTTGTAGAGACTAAAACAAGAACCTGACACTAAATTTATTAATTTGAGTTATACATAGTTGGTGTAGGGCTGGGCATCATTTGCTCAAATATAGACTTCCATGAAAATAGACACAATGATTATGTATTGTGTACTAGCTTTTGCCCGCGGCTTCGCTCGCATTAAATTCGGGATAACACGGTACTTTCATTTATCACTATACATAGGATTTCCCCTCCCTCCAACTTTAAAGGTTCGGGTCAATTTCAGAATTTTTATAGCAAAAAATATGTTTTAGTGAGCTAACCTTAAAAGACCTTTAAAAGGAGAACAATACTCTCATACATGACTTTTGTGTAACTTTAACCGTTTACGCAGCGTACGCAGCGGAAGCTCCAAGTATGAAAAAATACCCCCGATTTTGAAACATTTTTCATTACTGCTCCGCTTATACTTGTAGCGTGATGATATATAGCCTATAGCCTTCCTCGATAAATAAGCTATCTAACACTGAAAGAATTATTCAAATCGAACCAGTAGTTCCTGAGATTAGCGCGTTCAAACAAACAAACAAACTCTTCAGCTTTATATATTAGTATAGATATGTTACAGAAAAGCAAAGAAAATCGGCAATAACCGGTTTTTTGCAGAAGTACTCTATATTTAAAAATCATTATCATCATTAAAATTTCGCAATGATTCGATAGCAAATATCGCTCAGTGTTCTTATGTAAGGTAACCAAAACCAATAACGTTACATGTCAGGTTAAGTCCTAATCGGGACTTATCTCACGTTACCTACTAATGCCTGGCCACTTGTTGATATCACCGTGAAACTGATACCATTCGTATAAAGAGACATTTGCCTACAGTAGCAGCGGAAGGTTCCCACGTTCTGTATCTACTATCTGTATAAGAATTCGGATGCAGATCCGAGTCGAGATATCCGCGTCTTCTTACTCGATTTACCGGGGCCTGGTTTTTAAGTCACGTGAGAAAGTTCAGGGTTTACGTTTTATGGTTCAAGCTTGGGAGAAGGACGCTTTGTTTTTTTTTATATTATAAAGTGTACAAAACGCTCTCCTGATGGTAAGTTATACGCCTGACCATGGCAGAGCAGCAGAGATAAACAGTTATCATTCTCTATCAATGCTGCACTGCGCCCGGCAGCCGATGAGATGTTAGTATACTTATACCCGATAATTTCACTAGCTACAGTGCCCCGATCCCGAAACACAGAAGTGCAAAATACTCCTATTTCACAGACCGATATCTGGCACTGCGGTGGTACCTACCTAGACGACTCAGTACCGAGTCTACCACTTAGTAAAGTTTGTGTAACAAAGAAATGTTTCTCTTACTCTCATTAGGGGAGGTAACGTGGTGTTATGGTCAGAGGTGTTTGGTTCAGATCGCTGTGTGGTCCGACCGTCGTGGGTTTAAATTATAAATAAACAAATACTCACTCACATTTACACCGCGCCCTCTAGTCCCAAACTAAGCATTTTGCCTGTAAGGGTGCTAAACAACGGATAAACATACTTATACTTTTTTTACAATACAAATATTACATATTAACATAATACACACAGACATGTTCATGCACACAAATTTTTGTGCCAATTGCCTAAATTTCATAACGAACAATAGCCTTAAACGAGTTCAATCAAAATATGATGATATACATCAAGCTGTTTACAATCTTCCTAATTTATTTCAACATTAACACACTTAAAACGCATCATTTTCTTGCAAAGCTGTATTTTGTATTCAGATTAACCTTAACAGGCAAAGATTAGTTGTCGCCACATTATCATACAATGGACGTTCAATATTGTCACAAATAGCACTAACACGAAGTGCTTAACTTCCCACTGCTTCGATACTACAAGAAACGTGAACTGCTGCTTTTGAAACCTAAATATTGGTTAAATCTATGGCACAATATTCTGCTGAAAGATGACCAAATTCCGAAAGTACATTTAAGGAATCGTGCACGGTTAAATCGAATTCCCAAAGTTGTGCTTATAGGCAACTTACGTTTGTATTTATTTATATTTTGAAGACATAGTTACACATAAATTTAGTGTTTCATTTGAGCGGCGTGGTTCATATAACACGTAACTAAAGAGATCATTGAAAATCGCGAGGATTGTAAACGCCGGCTAAGGACTGGAATCAAAAATTCTAATATTTTAGGACAAATCTTGAGCCATGCCAAATTACACAGCCAGGCTATAAAAGCTAACAGATAATGTTGCTGTCTAAGTAATAAATAAATAAATAAAATATCCCACTGACGTTCACACAGCGCCATCTAGCCCCAAGTTAACCGTGAAGCCTGTATTATGGGTACTAAATAACGGACAAATACACTTATGTACGTTTTTTTTTGTAAATACATATATATTATACATAGAAAATACCCAGACCATTACAAACAGACATGTTCATGCACACAAATGTTTGTAGTGCCCGGGGATCGAACCCTCAACCGCAACACCAAATGGGTCATCAAGTGTTATTATTATATTTTTTATAACGTGTCAGCAATCGTCATTAAATACCTACATTAAATACTTTTTCCGAGTATTTGTTATATAAGATGCTAAACCACTGTATCCAGAGCAATTTGACTGTCTGTTTCATCCCGCGACCTGAAACACAGCCTTACTATTTTTATTTATAAAGAGCTTTATGAACAAATAATTAATTAAATATACTTCTAAGATCATAGGCGTATGAATATTTTCTTAAATGAGGGGGGAAGGGGTAAAACACTAGAAACAAATACAAAGTATAAACCATCCCTAAAAGCTAACAATGCGTCATGCTTAATTAGCTGATATACTTATTAAAATAAACAACGTATTTGTTAGCTTTAGCAGCCGGCGTGTTGAAACTGCACATTAATTAAAGAACTGGGTCAGGGCGTGGAGGGGTGGATAGTGGGGTTCGATAATTGCTTTTAGATTAAATAATAGATGGGACCCAAAACGGGAAGAACAGCACCCGTATAAGCGTCTGCGAATGTAATGGCTTTGTCCTATTCATTTGTGTTCGAATTCAATGTGTGTGGAAGAAGGGATAACAATAACTTTGGAATATCCAATTATTTATAGGTACTCAGTTTATAATCACAATGTTAACTAAATATAAATTTATGTGAATATGATAATCACTATGACGAATCAAGTAGACACAAATCTATAAGTAGTCAAACTTTAGGAGAAATCCCGTGAGTGGCTAACTCCTAATTAAGCACTATACACGTTTGCTACTGGGTCGGAGGGTGTTTTACCTCATGACTTTTAATTAAAACCCAAATATTATGGGTTGCGAATTAATTACTTTATCGTCCCAAATGGCCTTATTATTTCATGAACTTGATGATATGAACATGAACACTCATTAATTTTCATTAATTTCCCAAATACATTCATGCTTTTTAGGTAGTTTACAATGATAAAATAAGCCCCCAATGGTATAATGTAATTTGTCTAATTATTCGTACAAAATGATCCCTTACGTACATGAAAGATCGACATAAACAATATGTAATGACGTCCACACCTTGACACGCAAACCGTATTTATTGTAATAAAACAAATATTAAAACGTAAAATGGGTTTGTGAACTACTAAAAACTGGTCATTAAGATGAAGAGTGATACTCTGTTTATCAGATTTGGAGTAAATAGTCAGAGCAAGGTTACACATATAGGAAAACAAATAAACATAAATATCGCGCCGTCTCTATCTTTGATGTTAGTTTGTACTTTAAGCCTTCCTAAACCGGTCGTTTTATGACTATGAAACTTGACAGTGTAAGTGTATTCTACGAGGTATTTTGCTTTAACCACCATATTTTTAATTTAAATATTGGTGAAGTAACAACGATGGTAATTAAACACTTTCAACTATAAAACAAAATTTCTGATTAATACTTATTTTATTTTATGTCATAAGTGAACGGGACGGCCAGTACGCTCACCTGGTGGTGAGTGATACATCTGACCATGACAGATGTGATTTTTGGAGTAAATTAATAACAGTACTTTCCGTCAACACTGCCCTGCGCCCGTCATACAAGACAACAGATGATAGGTCTCTTAAACCCGGTAATTTTACTAGCTACAGTGCCCTCATCCCGTGCAAAACACTCTTATTGACGGACGATGTATAGTACTGCGATGGCACCTACCTAACGACTCAGTACCGAGTCTAACACCTAGTAGTTTTCGAATTGCAATAAGTGACTCAATTGTGAATGATACATAATCATGATCAGTCTATAAACAAACACAGGCCTTTCCGCCTAGCATGTTATATGGGGAGAGAAATTGATATATAACCGCCACGCGGTCCAACGCGGATTGGTAGGTGTTATTGTATAACCTATATAAAATAACATATAAGATAAACTATGTAAAACATCCTCAAGATAAACGTTTTCTAGAATCACGCTCAGGAAAATCCATTTGATTCGAATTTTTGACAAGTGTCTCAATGATTACTGCTTCAGTAATTATGAATAAAGTAGAAATCAAAACAGTACGTGTTAAATATAAATAGCAAGTCTAATTTAATTAGATTAAACGCTTTCTCCTAAAAAAAACTTTCCTTTTTATTTAATTACGTTCCGCTTTTGATTAAAACGTAAACAAATCATGCTTGTGTACATTCCCTATAGCAATAAAATCAAATTTTCAAGTTCGCTAAAATTTAATGTTTTCCATAATTGGACGTGAATATATTTCTTCCGTTTCGTCTGAAATTAATTTAAGAGCGTCGACCAAGCTGTCAGAAATCTTCAGCTTAATTAAAACTCTTAAAGGGCCGTAATTAAAATGTGGTAGAAATTGTAAGCAGTCAGATAATTTAAACCTAAGTAATAACAAGAGAAAACGTTAATATCTCCTAATTACATATATACATTGTGTGGTATATATGTGAAATCGCTAACTTATAATTGCAATCTTTTCGTTTCATTCAGTAGCACTCAACATGTTTTGAGGCACAATAGTCATCAGTGACATGTTCATCTTCAGTCAAGCATATCCCAGGACCGTGGCAAAGAAAAAGATTTATTTTTGCAATATTTCACAATAAATATTAAGAACTGCTCCCAATCCTGATCTGAAATCCAGGTCGTTTTATTGCTTAATTTCTTTTTTTAGCAATTATAAAGTTCAACAGTTTACCTGATGGTAAGTAGTAACTGATTCCTTTAACACACCAGTGATCTCTGAGAAAAGTCCATAATCCGGTCTCGAACCTGACGAAAATTCCTCTTTCATACAGCCTTCAGAAACACAACTGACCTCTTTCAAATATAAATTTTATATTATTTAATGAAGTTTAGTAAATTTTGTAACTGAAATAATGTTTTTTACCATTTATTCGACTCTATTGGTTGCTCACAATGCTTTTGAAGTGATCTTGATACTACTGTCATCTATGCAATAAGATCCTAACGTCTAAACGTACATTTACCTAAACAAAGTGCATACAAATGTATTCTCTATGGCGGTTGGTTTATGAGGCACGGGTGGCGTATCTACCTTTATATACACAGAATATCATTGGTTCTGACGACATCTCAGGCAAGGAGAAAGGCCAATCGCTGAACCGTCCAATTCTAATTGTCTCAAGCTCAATGGATGCTTCAAAGTGGTCAGGGCCTAAATTAATTAAAGGCAATTTTAATTTAAACGAGTTACAGAGAGATCTATGTAAGTAGTGTCTTCTAAGCGATTCAATCTAGAATCCGTAGGGTAACAAATGTTAGTTAGGGCGAATTTAAGTGGACTGAAGTAATTAAAAATCTAAACAAAAGAAGAATATTTATCAAACAGGAATATGTAGTCTTGCTCGGCACAAAGGAACTCTTGTCAATATATTAGTAAAAAGCAACTAAATTGTTACTTGAAATGAAGCGACTAACGTTTCTTATAAAAAAAATAAAAAAGAACAGCATGTGTTCTTCTCGAAGATTCTTAGTCTTATCCGAACCAGTAGTAGATTAATATAAATTAAAGATACAAAGTATATGTTAAGGTTTATAAAAATAAAGATATTTTTTTGTATCTTCCCTGACTTTTTTGCCCCAATGTAGACTCCGAATCTGTGTTTCGTAGTATCACACGCCGAACCTTGACTGCGTTTGCGCAACTCGCGTAATTGAATGAGCTATTAAGTAACTCGTTGTTATCCAAACACGTGGGAAAATCGCGGCTTCTACAAGTTTGTTGGAACGGCGACGTGTTGACTATAATAAAAATTTGACACAGCTGACGAATTGAGGTCCGGCTTGGTACATAGTTGATAATTACAAAAAGTAAGTTATCTTATAAATAAGGTTGTAAGGCTTGAAGATTACAATGTAGATCTTTAGACACGATTAGACAAAGTAGGCAACTATTTAAATGCAACGTTGATGAACTTCAAATAGCTTTGGTTTTCCTGTAAATTAAACTCTGTTACTTGATTATTGGGTGAATAAACATCAAAACGTTGATACTACGATCTGATCAACCTATTCTGCCTCCACATCTATGTCTAGCAGTGAAATGTAACATGTCAAAAATACATTCAAGTACATAAAATTTTAAAAATTTGAAAATACATTATTGGTACGTGAACCTGCACTCTCCAGATCGGAAGGCAACAGTCCACACCAATGAGCCACAAACGCTCTTAATAAACTCCGTATATTATGAATGTAATAAATAAAGCAATTTTTACAATGCAAGAATCGCTCGAAAGATTGGAATACGGTGCAATCGGGCTAGTGAGAATTGGCAACCGAAAAAATGTTGAAAACAAAAGTCATTCCCGCGAGGTGACACGCATGCGCAGCAATCAGGGCGCGACGCGCTCGCGCTTCGCTACGTTATTAACGATCAGAGATATGCAGGTACTGACCGATTTAAAAATACACAAACAAACAGTACAAATACGAGTTTATTTTACTACTCGTTAAGTAGATGGTGTCCACCATTAATGGAGAAGGCCTTGCAATTATGCGACAATTTTGGCAATTCAAAATTTTTGGGGAATTGTAAAAAAACTTTTTTGTTGATTTAACGGTCGCGTATAATAGGGAAAGCATCAGAAGGCCTAATAAAGGTTTTATTTGTGACAAAAGATGTTGGTTTCGTCAAATAACCGGCAGTTTCAGGTGCATATGAATGTCAGTTGTAGTATGTCACGACACCAGGGAAATGGGCTTCCACAGGGTAGTGTTTTTGAACCCGCATTGTTCAACATCTACACTAACCAGCCAATAACATCTAGCATTAGAAGTTTCTTGTATGCAGACGATCTCACCCTTGCTGCCCTTGAGGAAGTAGAAACATCATTGACGTCCGGGTTGGGTGCTCTTGACAAGTTTTACGTGAAAAACGCCCTAAGGCCAATTTCTCTTGCGCGTTTCACCTACGAAATCGGCAAGCAGGGCGAATGCTGAATTTAACATGGTGTGGAATTAATATAGAACACAACCTTTATTCCAGATGTTTGGGTATAACGCTGGACAGAGATCTATCGATTAGATTCTATCGAAAGCTGTTGCAATATACAAAGCCGATACTATCGACAGTAATGTCTTTATTGAGTTACAGTACTATCGATAGTATAGCATTGCATCGAGACTAGTGCCCTAAACTAAGCTATCGATATAGACAATTTCGAGATCAACTATCGATAGTTCGGCAACACTGTCCGAAACCCTTTCAATAATTAATTGGAAGGCAATTTATCGAGCACCCGATGACCCGATGTTAGGACTATTAATCAATACTTTGCCATGTTTCATACTATGAGTGATATGAGCAACGAACAACAAGTCTCTCGTCCAACACGATTTGGTAAATTACAAAATTGTAGGGTACAAAATAACTTTGAAAACATCCATGGAAACATAACAAGAGCTATTTGCACTTTGCACACTACGTCCGTTTGTTCGAACACCTCATTTATTGTTACAATAATTACATTAAACAGAGTGTGTCTGGAACAACAAACGAAGCATTGTGAGAGGTACACTTGTGCAAGTATGGCAATAAACCAATACTTATTATAACGCGGTAAAATCCCGCAAGGACGGTCTGTGGCTGTTTAAGTAGGTGTTATCGAGCAAAGACTTTAATTTTAGTTTTTTATCTGTGCTGAAAGTTGTTGCAGTTTTCTTGGCAACCAGTAAGTTTCGTCTATAACCAAAAAAAAAAAAATAGACGTGTGTGCGTCCATTGCTTATTTCGAACTATGTTATTAAATTGTGTTTATTTTAAAACTAGGAATATTCATTACTAGTGGACAGGTATTTTACTCAGGTAACAATAAATCAGGTGCAAGTTTGGATAAAATGTAGGTATATGTTGAGGTGAAAGTATGTATTACAATTCGAAAGGATATTATTATTCATTAAGTTACTAAGTTTTCATTGAAAAATCCGAATCAATACGAATCAAAATTTTACAATGAACCTTCTTTTGCCAGATTGTAATGACAAATTAGGTAGTAAAAAAAACGTTAACTTATTTCACTGTTACGTAATAAAAAATAAACGTAGCTGTTCTTTTATGAAGGTTTCATTTTATACGACAATTACACATTACTTACATACAAGTCTCGGGTCGGATAATGTTAGCTATAAAACGATTCACACACTGCGAGCAATATAATGACAATAATTCAGCAATTATTACATTAACAAATTGAAATTATTGCCTACTCTGTGAACTGGATTGTTGCAATAATTTTACTTTAAGATTTAAGAACCTAATGTAGGAACGAACGACGTTGGAGAACCTATGTTAGGTTAATAAATATATTAGCTTTTGCGTGCGTGGAATAGTTACTTTGAGATAACTCTTACTTTAACCCGCTACTTCGTTTATAGGTATGATATCTATTGAGATAATAAATAAATAAATATCCACTGACATTCACACAGCGCCATCTAACCCTAAACGAAGCATTATCTTGTAATATAGGTACCGAACAACGGACAAAGATACTTATATATTTTTCTTTTGTAAATGCATACATATTTATTGGGAGAAAGTAAACCTCGCCCTCACAATGATTAAAAAGTATTGTGTTCTATGTTTTGAACTTGACAATTCTATTCTTGTTGTCACACTGAACTATCGGGCAATAAACCGACTTTAATATTTAATCTGATAATTGTATTATTTCCCACAGGTTATGGGCCCAGGGACCGTTTGATATACTTTTATTGGATCCGTAATTAAATATTAAGTCTTTAAAGTGCAGTACAATAAATCGCGAATCCGAGCCACTCCGAGAATAATGGCCGCCACTAATGTACAAATTGAAAAATTAGCCGGTCGGGAAAATTATTCAACGTGGAAATTCGCAGTAAAGTCATATTTGGAATTAGATGACTTATGGGTATGTATTGATCCTGGTACAGAGGTCGATCCGAAGAAAGATGTAAAAGCCAAGTCGAAGATAATTTTGTTGGTCGAACCGATAAATTACGTGCATATACAAAATGCGACGACGTCGAAACAAGTTTGGCAAAACCTCCAAAATGCGTTTGAAGACTCCGGGCTGTCTAGAAAAGTTGGCCTTCTGAAAGATTTGATCAACACTTCTTTGGAAAATTGCCCTAGTATAGAAGAATATGTAAATAAAATTATGAGTACAGCTCATAAATTGCGGAACATTGGTTTCGAAGTT
This sequence comes from Leucinodes orbonalis, assembly GCA_019425675.1. NCBI lineage: Eukaryota > Metazoa > Arthropoda > Insecta > Lepidoptera > Crambidae > Leucinodes > Leucinodes orbonalis. The sequence continues at coordinate 40,117 of PQWD01001802.1, read as the reverse complement.
GGAGATGAATGGCTGGGAACTCATGTTGGCAGGGTTACCGGACAAATATAACCCTATGATCATGGGTCTGGAAAGTTCCGGAATAAAGATTTCATCCGATTTTGTACAAACTGAAAATCAGCATTTTTTATAAAGAAGAAACACACTTCTAATCAAAATTGTCCAAAGCCAAAGAAAAGGGCCCACGTTGTTACAATTGTAACAAATATGGACATTTTAAGAATCAGTGCAAATTGCAGAAAACGGACTCGAAAAAACTAGTCAACACAATTTTTCGGCAATTTTTTCAGCATACGGTACATTGAATAAGGATGACTGGTATATTGACTCAGGCGCTACAATGCACATGACAAGACGCTCAGACTGGATGTTGATATGCAATCACCTCCGATTCAGAAAATAATGGTGGCAAACAGTGATGAAGTCTCGGTGCAAAGTATGGGTAAAGTAAATATACAAACCAAAATAAATAGAACTGATTGTAAAATCCAGGTAAGAAAAGTTTTATTTATTCCTGATTTGAGTGCAAACCTGCTATCGGTCAGTCAATTGACAAAGAGTGGTTGTAAAGTGGAATTCACTGACACTGGATGTAATATTTACAATGTCAATAAGATTTTGGTGGCAACGGCGAAACTGACCAATAACATGTACAAACTCGATACTGTTACTGGTAATGCATATGCTGCGATATGTGAAAGTAAGTCAGATTTAACTACATGGCATAAGAGAATGGGGCATTTGAATATGGCTGATGTAAAGAGATTAGAGTTGTGTGCTGAGGGTATTGCTATAAGTAACAAAGAGGTTACTACTGTCTGCATACCATGTTGTGAAGCAAAAAAACACGATTACCGTTTCCAATTTCCGGTTCTAGAGCAAACAAATTGCTTGAGATAATTCATACAGATCTATGTGGTCCGATGGAGACTCCGTCCGCTGGTGGTGGAAAGTATTTCATAACATTCGTAGATGATTACTCACGCAAAGTATATGTTTACTTTCTTAAGAATAAAATGGATATTAAATCGGTGTTTGAGAAATTTAAGATTGAAGTTGAGAATGAACTAGGAAAGAAAATTAAAATTCTAAGAAGCGACAATGGAAAGGAATTTTGTAATAAAGATTTATCTAATTTTCTAGCAGCTTCAGGCATCAAACATCAGACCAGCACTCCGTATACGCCAGAGCAAAATGGGCTAGCGGAAAGAATGAACAGATCGCTGGTGGAACGTGCTAAGTGCATGCTGTTTGAAGCAAAACTGCAAAAATCTTTTTGGGCCGAGGCAGTTGCTACTGCAGCCTATGTGATCAACAGATCTCCATCACGAGTTCTTGCTCAGGTAACACCGTATGAAAAGTGGACTGGTAAGAAGCCAAACATTTCACATTTGAAGATATTTGGTTCCAAGGCTATGGTACATGTTCCTAAGCAAAATCGTTTAAAATGGGATCGTAAATCACGTGAACTAGTGTTCATAGGTTACTGTGAGAACACAAAGGGATATAGATTTTTTGATCCAGTTTGTAGGAAAGTAATGATTAGTAGAGATGCGACATTCATCGAAAAATGTAATGACATTGATAATATCACTCCGAAAAAATCTACGTCAGTGGCACAACATGCTACTATCCCTATTTCCAAAGAAAATTATAACTGTGACGCACACGGTTCGTCAGTAGAAGACAGAGACTCAACAAATGTTGATGATAGCCCGCCCATCACACGGGACTTCATTTCGTCATCAAGTAATGATACTTCATTTGATAGTAGTGTGATGAATAGGAGAACGGATGATGAAACATATTATCCCGATACAGACGATTACGACGATGATGATGGAAATATTCAAAGAAATATCACACTAAGGTCACATCAGAGACAAAATGTGCAAGGTAATAATCTTATGTGTGCTACGCAGGCTCCAGATCCACAGACTGCTACAGAAGCATTAACAGGTCCAAAAGCTAAAGAATGGAAGGAGGCAATGGATGAGGAGTATAAATCTCTATTGGAAAATAGCACATGGGAAATTACCACACTGCCTGATGATAAACATTCCATACCATGTAAATGGGTTTTCAAGACGAAGACAAACGAAAAGGGAGACATAGTAAAATACAAGGCGAGACTTGTAATCAAAGGTTGTTCTCAGAAACCAGGAATTGATTACACTGAAGTATTTTCACCGGTTGTAAGGCTTGCATCTTTGAGGTACTTATTTGCGTTGGCTGTGTACGTGGACGATCTATTGTTATTTACTAATAATCAAGAAACAAAAAGTTATATTAAAGAACAGTTACATAAACAGTTTAAGATTATAGATCTAGGAGATTTAAGCTATTGCATTGGTATTCATGTAGAACGAGATAGGAAGAAGGGACTAATATACTTAGACCAAAGAAAGTAAATACTAGAGGTATTACAAAGTATGGTATGTCCATTGTAAGACGGTCAGACTCCATTGGATTCAAAATGAATTGAGTGAAAAAGGAATTTGCAGGAAGCTAATAATAAATTTTCCTTATCAAGAGATAATAGGGTGTTTATTATACATTTCGCAAGTAACCAGGCTGACATTAGCTTTGCTGTTAATATGTTGAGCAAATATATTGCAAGCCCGAAATGCAGCACTGGATTGCTCTAAAGCGCGTGATGCGTTACTTGAAGGCATCAAGATTATAGGCTGAGTTACAAGCAGAACTTTGAAGAGACTATGGCTCATGGTTATGCGATGCTGATTGGGTTCAGAGGATGATCGACGTTCTGCACTGGTTATGCATTCCTTTTTCAGGGAGGAACAATCAGTTGGAACTCAAGGAGAAACCAACGGTTGCTCTGTCCTCAACGGAAGCAGAGTACATGTACTGTCGTCGTGTGTACAAGAAGCTTTATGGCTGAAGCAATTTCAAGAATGTTTTGGCCACATATGAAGAATAAAGCTACGATTATTTACAGTGATAATCAAGTTCTATAAACTTTCAGGCCAGATGGTTATCATTCCAGGACGAAACATATCGACGTGAGGCATCACTTTATTCGTGATAAAGTACTCGAAGGGACGTTGAATTCGTTATATACAGACTGATATGATGGTTGCAGATGCTCTCACTAAAGCAACGACATACTCCAAGCTGGCTTATTGTTCAACCAAGATGGGCTTAGGTTTAAGAGAGGATATTGGGAGAAAGTAAACCTCGCCTCACAATGATTAAAAAGTATTGTGTTCTATGTTTTGAACTTGACAATTCTTCTTGTTGTCACACTGAACTATCGGGCAATAAACCGACTTTAATATTTAATCTGATATTGTATTATTTCCCAAATATTATACACAGAAAACACCCAGACTAATACAAACAGACATGTTCATAGAACCATGGGTTGTGGTATCACCACATGGGTCGTGTGAAATATGTAACAGATCAAACATTTTGAATTCAAAAAATTCAAAAGAGGTGATTTAATCCCTATCCCTAGCAGCACATTTATAAATTGTGATCGATAGCAAAGGACGCCACAGCAAATCCAATTAAAATACACCCTCCCGTTTATTTTTGCCCAGTTTTCATTAATTTGTTTGTGCCGATTCATTTGCGGCGCAAGTTGTTTTTTTTTTACTTTTTAAACTCCATTATTATGACAGAAAGTAACGATTTCAATTATACATTCCATTTAATTTTATTTCATTTAAAATCATTGGAGATTGTGGTGTAATGATTTAGAAGTAGGCTTTATTTTGTTCTTTTCCACCATTTCTATAACAGACATAATGTCCGCTGCTGAACGAAGACTTCTTCTGATTTTGACGATGATGATGCGAACGATCCCTAGCAGTCGACATACATCTGTAGGCTGCAGTTGCTACCAAAATTCGCATCGTTCCATCTGGTCAGGGGTCGGCTCAAGTTTTTTTTCCCGTTATGTGGATGCCGCTTGAACACTATTCCGCCGTATTGCGAAATCAAGTATCTTGAAAACTAGATCAAACTCAGGCCCGTATTCAAGAACGAGACTCAAGCGTTAATCTCTACTGGAATACAGTTAGAAAGGGATAGCGCTCTATACGATAAATAGCGCCATCCCATTCTAACTCAATTTAAGTATAAATCAACGTTAAGTCTCGTTATGTAATACGGCTATTAGACTTTTTAAAATATGCCATGAAAAAATACCAATAAAGTAAACGATTTAACGTTTTTCCACCCTTTAGGCTATTGGGCTCACGGAAAACGTTCAATTATTTTTTCGAGGAGACCCGGATCTCATAACATTTTTTATTGACATTAGGAGGGTCCCATAAATTATGTTGTGCCCAGTAAAAGTATTGAAATTTAGCATTGCCTTGTTTTTTTATATCTTAACTGCCTTAATCTGCGGCTTCGCTCGAGTTTGATTTCATTTATTCATTATTTTCTATTACATGTAGATTTGAGATCCTGTAGCTATATTATTAATGTTTAGCTTTTTCCTTGAGAATTTAGGGGGTTGGGGTGTATGAAAGGTGCAAAAGTGTATGTTACACTTAAGACCATTGGATTTGGCTTATACTCATAAATAAAATAACTAAAGTTAATTAATAATAAGAAACCTACTACTTAATTCAGAAACCAAATAAGAGTACAAACATTCAAGAATTTCTTGTTAGAGTTGAAACGGACTACTTAAATGTGTTTTCTTAACTTCAGCGTTGTTATATTAAAGTAGGTAGTTAAAGTACCAGCTGCGCTTAAGGCCTCATTTATTTTAAAACATGACAACAAATGCCGCCAAAACAGAATACTGGTCCGGAATAAAAGCGTGTAAACCAGAAATAACAGAAGTCGCTGACGTCACAAGATGGCCGCGATCATATGTGGCGTTAGGTAAAGTGCACTGACCTCGCCAATGTTAATGTCAGATGTATTGACGCGTCCGATTTACGAGGGTGGGTTTGGCTCCTCGATTGGTAAGGTTATCGCTGTTGATACAGCTACTATGCCCAATATTAGCTTTGTGGTATAACAATAGCTATACAACCGTATATATAAGATACCTACATAATATCAAATACTTTCTCTAATACTTTTGGAAGTTGATGATTAGGTATCATAGCTTCACCGAGCAAATATTTATTGACAAACGTTTTTAATACAGATTTAATTTATTTCAAAAGTCCATCGAAAGAATATCTCCTCAATGAAGAAGATAAATCATAAAATTGGTCTAACAAAGAATATAAAAGAGCAATTGAACCATTAAACGCCTAACAATATAGTAATCATTTCCAATCGCCGTCAATTGGTTTGATAGAATCCCGCTAACTCAATAATGCATTTATCGTTCAATAAACGCTTTAAAAATGTTTGGTGGACTACTACAGTTACAAGAGCTATTAATAATTATATTTTTTTATATATAGATATTTTACTAAAATAAAATTAATAGATAAGTAGCGGGCAATATGAGGTTGCCAGGATCAGCAAGATGTAGTGACGGTTAGCCGGTCTCGTATGTCGTAGGACCAATGGCCGTTGGAGGAAACAAGTTCTGGCTAGAAGACTTTTACCATCCTGCTGTTTAAACAGCTAGAATATACAATGTACCAATAACCACTTGGAGAAGCACACAGAAAGTGAAGTCTAAACAAAATGTAGCATTTTTACCATGAACAATCAGACCCACCCTTGTATCAGATTTTCAAAACTATTTTATGACCCATGAAATCATTTTAATCTTTGGTTTTCACGAAACTTTGCCTGTTTTCTTTGTGATTTCTGATTCAGCCTTCAGTGTCATAAACAAAACTACAATAAGTGACTTTTACTATGCGTTTCCACCGTAGCATTCTAACCTACGACCCCTGGATAACGGCGAGCGTATCTAAACTCAGTACTTAAACCATTATACTACGGGGGCAGTTATATTCTCGGAGGATACGTAGTGAAAGTCACCTCTTGCGTCTTTCCTAGTTTAGGTAGGACATAGCAGGTTGTCACTTGATTGTCTGAAAAAAAGATCATGCTTCGGAGGGCACGTTAAGGATCGTCTGAAACCGTTTGCAATTGTATGACTTTGTGACGTAGATTAGGGGACTGCCAGCGTATCGTAATACTGTCTGCTTGTTTAAATACATCCCTTTTTATTCGCTTCTCTTTCTAATCTCTACTCTCGTGCTTTTCCTGACTTAGCCTCACTGGCACATAAGACCATTTTTACGCACTTTTCATAAACATTAACTTAATAATGTATAAAAATTTTTTTTTTCAATTTTTCAATAAAGTTTATTTTCCAACTTCTTTGCAGTTTCTTAAAACGTTAAGTCCAACCATTTTGCCCCGTTACTATAACACACTTTTTTCAAATATTGAAACCTGTCATTTCACTTTCCTAGAAGAGTCCTAAAGCAAAACTTTAAAACCTAAATACATTACTCAAATAATAATTTTCCGATATTGCTTTTTTTGTTGCAAGTCCAAGCCCACAAAGGGAAGGGAAGTCGTTAAGACGGCCACTGACAGTGCATCACGGTTACGGTGAGCTAGCACCGAGGTTCTTTATCGGAGCCATTGTGTGCCGGCACTGCACGCAATAATAAAGTACAGATAAGACAAGATTCACAGCATAACAATCAATAATTCATAATCTAGTTTGCTTTAATATCGAGTTTGTATAGTCTTCGTGGCGATATGTATTTTAATAAAGTTCTATAAGCTACGCTTACAACTGAGTTCTAACTAAATCAAATCGATACTAATAAATATGAAAAATTTATATAAAAAAAAACGATTTAAGCAGGGAGTTTCTGCTACAGGAACTCAATTTATAAATATTTACATAATACCATTTTCGTAAATACTAATACGTCATTTGATAAGTGTGCGATTTTCCGGATTGTGTGAACGCATAGGGTATGCACAGCTTATTTGCATATATGAAGTGCAAACCACTGGTTTAGTGATTAATGTGATAATAACTCAGGTCGAAGATGTTCATTATAATTTTTTAACTACCCATCTCATCACCTTGATACTAGATCAGTCTTGAATTTATTATTATATACTTTTCCCTTCATATTCCCTTTTAATTTTTTATTATTAACTTTTCCCTTCTTATAAACCTTTTAAACGCCGGGATTCCAGTTTAATTAGAAAATCTATTGTGTGTCTTGAATATATGCACCTGCAGCGGTTAATAAGTGTTCTTGCAAATAAATAAATAATATTTCCTTTGATGTGTGTTCTAGAGTTACAACCGTTACGCCCTTCTGTACAGATTCTCGCAGCACGACTACTGAGAGTAAAATTCCAAATATTTGCGTGATACATCAGGAAAGAGCTGATTTATAGCATTGAGAACAGAAATCACCTATTGTTCGGATGACACTAAAGACTTGCGGGGAACGATCTCGCGTGTTAACTATTGCTAGAAATCTAGTAACCGTTAATCTGTATTAAGTTGTATAAGTCAGTCTGCTTCATATTTTTGCAGCATTCGGACTTGTATTAATAAATTTAAAACACCATTTATTAATTATTGCGTACTGGATGGAACGCAATGGTTAACTACGAGTATCAAAATCGACAAATTATTGGTTTGATTAAAGTTGACTCATTATACTATGTCCGTGTTAGGTTGAAGAGACAGTTAAACTGTTTGGAATGAATACTTGATTATAACTTAAACTATGATCGTGACAGATTGTCATGACCTACAATGTTGTTTCTGTTGTTGTTAACGATGCATATACCCATTTTAAAAAACAATGACCTATACTTAACATTCTAATATTATTTCAATTGTGTTTTAACTATCCTTATAATATGCCTGAAATGGCCCCTAAAGTTTTCTGTGCATAACAAGATTGTGTCGATCTACGTTCATCACTCATGATATCCTTCTCTCATTTCCAGGATTCAAGATGAGGTGTCTGTGATCAAACGCGGCGTGACGCCACGACCACGCCACCATGACGTCAGAGCGGGCCATCCCGCACCTCCGGGACATCTTCGGCCTCAACCAGCAATACGAGACCAAGTCTTTCGACGACAATGACGACAAAACCAAAAAGAACAAGAAAAAGAAGGATGACTACCGCACGTACGCCAACGGCGACGTCAAAACCCTAGAGCGACACCTCAGTATGAAGAAGACCATACGAAAAAAGATAATGCGCGACCTTCAGCAGGCGTTCGTGGAGGACCCTAACGAGTTTAAGGTCGAAAACACGAGCCCGGAAAAGCTGAAGGCGGAGTTGAGCGCTGAAGCTGTCAAAATCGAGAAGAACGTGAGGAAGAACGATCCCACTTTCCTGGACATGCTGCGCGGGGAGACGAGGGGGGAGGAGACTCGGGAGGAGCAGCCGCCGGCTGAGAAGACTAGCTTCTGGCGGCGTCTGACCATGAAAAATAAAAACAAAAGATAAACTGTAGGCAAAAGCCGTGGTCACGTTACTCCTTTCTTTTTAAAACGCCGGCCGGTCTCGAAGAACTTAGCAATGTGCTCGACTAAATCTATTCTATATAATATTAAGACATTTTCAAAATGCTTGAAGTTATACACTAAACAAATTTATATTGTAGTTAGTTAACTTATATCTGATTATACGCTTGCTAATATTTCAGACATTTTGAAAATGTATCTTTAAATATACGCGGATATTACCGGAAGTTTCTAGAAACTAAGCACACTAGACAATTATTTCAAAGGCTTTTTCATTGTTGTACTGAGCCGGAAACAGGCTGTCGTTGGTATTTGCGAGTTCTATGTCAATTTTATATAAATTCTATTAAAATGTCTATTTGTACTGATACCTTTTTTGAATAACTACAGTTTATGTAGCTACACTTTGACTGATTGTAAGTAGCTTTAGATGTAATCATACGCATAATAATTGCTTTGTAAAGTATTACCACACGAATACCAGTAACAATTCAAAATTTGCAACAACCTTAGGAAGGTTGCCTTAATTGTTTTGTACTAACTGAGTACGGTTTTGGTCGCAAGTGGCTTTTATAGCTTTACGGACAGTTAACGTTCACCGAGGGTTCTCAGACGTAAATAATAACTTAAACTTTAACAGCCCATGAAAGTCCACTCAGAGCTCACTTCACTATGGTAAATTGTTTTACCTTCATCTACACGCTAGGCAGGTGGGTTGAATATATCCGTACCTAGCAAAGGCTAGGTGTGCTGAAAGAGCGTTGGTATTAGTTCTCTGCCAAATGTTTAGTTCCTGAGCCGCTTCTAACGGCACCCACGGAAGAAGGGATGGTGACAATTGTATGCTACTCTGCCGATTCCACACAAGGTTGCAGGTAGTCGCAGATATACACAAAGTTGTATGATTATTGAGCTCCAATGTTTTATTATTCTTCGAAATTTTGGAGATGGGATTGGGATGATAATTTACAATAAATATTGAGTTTGAAATGTCAAAATGAATAGCGTCATATATATTCGGAACACACGTTAAGCCTTTGTTCCCGATGTTATAACATGTGTGGTGGAAGCAATCTTTCCGTAGCCATTCCGTATGGTAAGCCCTGTGATTGATGGATGAGGATAACTGGTGCAAAATGTTGGGCAACTCGTCTACACCTGACCCATGTTAACGCTAACGCGTAATCTTAGTTTAGATAATTCTTTTCTTATCCCCTACTTCTTCGTTTTCCAATAAATTTTAGTTGTAAATGTATTTCTTGAATGTTCTCATGGTAGAGAATTTGTATGTCATTTTTCATCATCATCATCAGCTCATTAAACGTCCCCACCGAGGGGCACGAGCCTACCCGTATAGGTGATTAGGCCTTAGTCGTCCACGCGGGCTCAGTGCGGGTTGGACGACTTCACACACAACCTTCGAATCTCTTCGCAGGCGTGCATGAAGGTTTCCTCACGATGTTTTCCTTCACCGTAAGAGCGTCGGATAACGTACAAAATTTTCGAAAATTCGAAAACACATTGGTACGTGTCGGGATTTGAACCTCAGCCCTCCCGGTAGGAAGGCGACAGTCCACACCATTGAGCCACCGACGCTCTCGTAATGTAATTCTTAATGTGAATAAATAAAGATCTTAAACCTCATAAAGTGGGAGACACCTACACAACAGTTTATTAGCTTAAGTTAACTCTCTACATTTTTTATGCGGATATACAACTGTCAAAGCCCCCACTCCGCTAATTTGAAACTGTCCAATTTGATCGTAATTGTGTCTCAATAGTAAAATTTTGCACTCATTCGTTCTGTATGATTATGGTATGATTTTAAATGGTAAAACCATTAGACAATTCATTCTACTATTTTATTACAATTTTAAATCAATATCACTAAAGTTGTACCGGAATACCAAAACAGTTGGATAGAATGGTGTCGTAATATCAAGAAAATTAGAAGAATTGAGGCCCAGGGGGGTAACCGCCATCTCTTAAAACAGTATTGTTATAATGATACGTCAGCATTTTTGTGCCAGAAAAGACGAAGTAGTATTATTGTAACACTGTTTTAAGAGATGGCGGTAACCCCCTTGTCCTATACTTGCCTGGTTTAGTTAAAAAGACCATCAGCGGGCATCAGCTAAAAGTCTACCCGAAAAAAAACAGTCAGGTCCTACCTTGGTCTTGTATTATTGTAATTTAAGCTAGTAAACTAATATTCGTGTGGTAGCTACTTTATTTTCTGCGAGCTATACATAAATTAAATATGTTATAAATAGTTGTTAAAATAATGATTAGCTAGTGATTGAATTCTTTTTGAAATTAATTGTCTATACATACATACGCAGGATGTTTATGTGTTTGTATGTTTCATATAAAATTATTAACAACTTCCAAATAGACGATTTATCGAAATATCAATAGAAATAAGTAAAAAATAACTTGTCTTCTGTATAAACAGTAAATTTTATAAGCTTAACCTTTCTATTGTTTCAGATTATTTAAATTTGATCATTATTTTAATTTGTTTATGTTGTATTCATTGATTTAAATTGTATTTACAACTTGCATGAAAATGCAATAAATTATTATGTATGTCAATATTTAAATCCAATGTTTTTATCATAGTTGTTTGGTTTTTTTTTAAAAAATAGGTACGTACATTTTAAATGCCTACTTAAAAAATGAACATGCCTTTCCTTTTAAATCATTTTCTATTTGTTATTTGTGATAGGCATATTTTAAATGTATACCTACTTATTTATGTACATATGTTATAGTTGTGTATGATACATAAAGAAAACAGCCTGTGTTTAGTATTTAAGCACGATGGTCAGGAGTAACGTGCTAAGCATCTCGGCCTTTATTACTTATAACAAAAAGATATCTCGTTCTAAATGTGATGTAAACATTAAGTCGTGTAAGTTATTAAGTAAGTTAGTTGTAAGTTAGGCGGCAACTCTGTAAGGTAGGCTCGTGGCAATTTCTTGTTGTGACAATTTATTACAATATACATAATTTTACATATTGAATGCTGTTGTTTATTTTATTACCAATATATAGGTATTGTTGTGTCTATCTATTATAGGCGAGTGTATGTGTTTTTGGATGCGTGTGTTTGTTTTTGTGCGCACACGAGTGTGTATGTGACTGAAGCAATGCATCTCAAAGGACGAAGCGATTTTGTTTTAATTTTATTTGAAAGGTGATTAAGGCTTCAGGTTCTTATGCTCTTTGCATTGCTTGAAATCGGCCCGCTAAAAATAACTCCGCCGGAGGTCTTAAATATTTATAAAGAATGACATATAATTCTTTCGGGTGGCGAGCCATATGACAAATACTTAAATAAATATAAATGTAGCTTCGCTAGCTACTGCATCATATTTAATACTACTCTTTGTACTACAGCAATATTTTCGACGAAAACAATTTACAATATATAGTACTTAACGCCATCTATCCGTGACCTTTAGAATTATATAAACAAAGAAATAGCAAGTCCATAGTGTTGTTGCAGTTCTCTATAAATCACATAGATGGCCGGCGATGATTCCTTCCTTCTGGGATGCAACATAATATGTTACATTATGTACTAAGCCTAATGCTTCCTTCTTTCTCCAGTTGAAACTTACCTGCATCTAGCGTAACCTGTTCTTTTGGACGTTTGATAAAGTGAAAATATCGGTTGTTCGGTTTATGCCCTACCTATTGACACTTCGTTACAAAAGTGTTTGTCATGATGCCTATTTATTTTCGTCTCTACATCTTAATTTTGATGACACTGAGAAACTCCGTGGTGCATTAGTCCTCACTTATCAATTGCCTTGAAAAGTGTATGACATAAATTTTAAAGTCATACACTTACTAGCCTAGCCATACTATCTCTAGGTAGGTACTCCAGTAACAGTAGGACGTGGATGGACAGCCTAGCTTAGTTAAGAAACTCCGACACAGAACACTACAGAACTCCAACATGTAATTACATTTCGTGTGTAATCAAAATTTTCTTCTGCTTTCGGTAGCGATAGGCCGTGTAGATTCAGAAGCTCTACATGAAATCTGATATTTTTTTCACAGCGCAAACCTTATGTGGTCGTTTTGGCAACATTTTACATGAAAGGATTTCAATACGTTTTTTAAGTTGCCTCGTAGGCTTATTAAGGTATATTTTTTAATATTAGGATTTTAGTTACTGTCTACAGTCCTGAGTAAACTTTCATGTCCTAATTCATAAAATTGTCGAGTCTCATTTAAAATTACAACTCTTCCGCCATATGGGAGCGAAAATCGAGTTTATGAATTTTTTGTTGGTTGTAGTTGTACACAAAACTTAGATTTCATACCAAATTTCAGCTTTCTGAAACTTCAGGAAGTAGCGTAACATTTTTAAGATCATCAATCGACGTATTTTAGATATTTATGACATCTAAAGTATTAGAGCTATTCAATTGAGACTTGTGTTCAATAAGTCTATTGATGACATTATATCCTGAAAATATGAACTATCTGGTACATCAGAAACCAACTCTATGAGAGGTCATAAATACGACGAAACAGTTCGAGAAATGGTAGGTAGTGCCCTTGCGCTTTGCTTGGCTCGTTTTGGCGCGGGCACTACCGTGCCCCAGATATAAGAAACTTTCAATTTAAGCATACAATATTTATATAAAAACATAAATTTGTATTTATTTCATTAAGTATATTATTTATCTGATACTGTTATGGCGTTGGCGCAGGCGGTTGCGTTCTTTTGCACCCGGTGCACACGGAAGATCGCGGTGCTTACTAAGTACTTCGACATAAGTTGAGCTGAGTGGGCACCTTTCAGTGTTCTTACTGTTATTTAGACTTAAGATGTATAACTTTTGGACTTAATAAATGATTTTATTATTATTACTACTTACCACATACCTAATTAGGTACCAATATTATACTTACTGATCCATCTTCCACTAAATCCTCATGGCGCAACCGGTACATCTTACCTACTAAATCGTTGATAATTGTAAATCCAATATGTAGAATGCAAATAAGTTTGTGTTACAAAACTGTGTCAATATATGTAGATTCCATAAGTCAAATAGGACAGAGAATAGACTTGAGGGCAAACTGTATAATTTTTCACCACTATGTGTTGGTGTGTTATCTTCCACGGATATAGAATGGTATCTCTCTATTGTTCTACTTTAAATATATGTTAGTATGTTTTTGAAATGATTTAGAATAGGCATGATGACTGGGTCCTGGAATCGTAAAAACTATTTTATATTATTACAAATCTGGGTTTAAAATAACAATGTGCTTACTCTATTTTACAGCAATTGTCAAATAAATTTAAACAAAAAGGCTAATCACATAGAACTATATAGCACTTTGCAAACACTTTAACTATACTATGTGAATCAAACCATTCGTGAATAAACGCAACATTTAATATAATTGTAGTCACAAACTATGCATACGAATTACTGAGGCGTGACGTCATAACTAGGTAGCCATTTGTATGAAGTGTTTTTGGGAAAGTCCATTATTGTGTTTTTAGAATTGAAAAATCTCTGCGAGTTTTAATGTTAACGGAGTATTTTTTTACCAATGTTCCTATTATGATGTGGTCCATGGATATAATAGCAGAAAAAATAATTGTCATCATCCCTATTGCCACTTTTTTGTTTAATCTAATATCGTGTAAGATCTTTAATATGAATGCCTTTTTGTAATAGACCTAGGTAAGGCAATTTTGGACTCCGATAATTAACCAATCTTCTCTCATAGTACTTACTTGATATCTAATTTATCATTGGGTTATTTAAGTACTCAATTAGTGTTTACGTTACATTAATCAAAAGAGTAGGAAAAAAATTAAATAACCCAATAAAATGGGAAAGGATGAAATAAAACGTCGACATGAGTTCCAATATGTTTATTTGTAAATTTTGCATTGTTGTTTTTATTGCACATTTATTTGGATTTGATTTAAACTGGGGAGCTGTTTTATAGATATACAATAGGTTCTTAGTTTTATACTTTCTAACAATATTTTAGTAGTTTAATGACACGACACTAAAATGTAAGAGATAAAGCAAACTAAATGCAAGAGAAACATTAAGTTATTTGAGTATGTCACATCATGTAAAATGCTTTATTCTAAATTAAAATGTTAGTTTTCAAATTAGACTTTCACAATAAAACTGAATAAGCCAAAGAAATATACATGTACGCCATTTTAATTTTTTTTAAAATTTGCTCACATATATAACTAGGAAGGAATGTAGCTTTGTGGCAATGATTTATAATATTAGAAATTGGAAATGTTATATATATCTGTATATATAGAGCGAAAAAAAGTAAAAATTATTTATATTAAAAAAGTAGAAAACTGGCTATAGAATGGAAACTTTTTTAAAATCATAACATGGATATTAATCAAATAAAATTAACATTACAAGTTTCTAATGTCAGAATGTATCTTTACAGTTTCTACTTATACGTGTCAAAATAAATGAAATAATAAAGATTACAACATAGCAATTCATTATTTTACATGACAAAGTACAAAATTGAATATAGCTTAGTTACAATACAATCACATTCATATATTTCACAAAAGCCAATAACAATTCGGAAACTCCCCAGTTGAATTTTGATCGATATTATTTTTGACTCTACCACCGGTTCGGAGCCTACACACTACTGAGAAGAACCGGCAAGAAACTCAGTAGAAGGATTGTCGAAGATGGTTGTAACGAACGAACTGGTGCTTTATTTTTACGTACATACGGTATATTTAGTACTTAAAAAACAATAAACTTTATAATTGTCAGCAGCAACAAAATCTGACTACACTAGTATATAACTTATACAATCTTCTTACTTAATGGAATATAATATTACAATAAGAATAGCATGTTATTCATTTGATTTTTGCTTCGTTACAACCATTATTTTAAATCAATATCTTAATCGACGTTCAATTAAAATATTGAATTATTATGTTTCGTTAAATATCCATCAATAATAAAGAAATTATTATTACTGGATATTTATTTGTATCTTGTGTAGTGTATAATATACATAATTATATATTAAAAAAAACTTTAAAAAAATGTTAATTATAATGTATCAAAGATATGATATGTTTGTGAATAATATTGATTTAGCATCGGATTTTAAAAAAAGTTTGTATTACGAATATATTTCAAACCCTTATACAGAATGGAATAATATATTACATATATTTTTTTATTTTTAAGATTAATAGTTTCATTAGAATGATAATTGTTGTTTCGAATTATCCATATACGCAAGTTTATAATAAGTGTCGACTTAATTATGAAAAATAGAACTAAGTATATGAGTAAAATTTGGTAAAAATGGCGATATTTAGCTTTATGAATAATCTAATATTTTAAACCGTTTGAATGTTTTTCAAAATAACTATATTAAAAGTTACTCTAACATACCTATTCATACTTAGGTCAGATTGTATGTGTTAGGATCTTTATGAGGCTTCATAATAGAAAAAAAAACATAAATAAATTAAAAAGTTTAAATTTAATATCTGCTTGGAATATTACAATTATTTTGTGACATGTATATGTAATGTGTTGGTATATAAAAATTAAAACATACATAATTCGTTATTAGTCTATCAATTATATTGTCTCAATTCATATCAAATTATATAACTTATATTTTACTGTGAGTATGTATATAATGTTATAGAAGCTGCTATCCTAACTAGAAGCTTTTTATTAATACGTTGTATAGACATGCCTAATGCAATGTATTATGCAATATTTTAAAATATAATATTTGTTGTTTTTTTTTTACTTTTACTGTCGAACGCCACGCTATGGTGTTAATTAAAGATGATAACATTTTTAATTCATTTTTATTCAAGTTGATTAAAAGTGCTAAGAAAACGCCATACTTAGATTACATTTAATATATGACTTATACTATTAACATAGCCAAGAACTATGTTTGGAGATACCTTTTTCTCAGCCATTCTAATCATACCTAATCTACGTGGTCTTATTCTCTATTATATAATTAACTTATTAGAATAATAATTACTATGCATCTAAGACAAACCTATATGAATGTTAGATAAACTGTAGTGGAAAATGTAATAGATATCATTTTTAAATGTAATTTTTTGATCCATGAAATCGCCCTTAGTCTTAATTAATATTGTGCAAACTTAATATATACATATAGATAAAAAGAAAACAAACATACGTTTAGACCCGGCCATCTATTTTTACGAAATCAAAATAGTTGCACGTACTTTTTTGCTTACGAAATTTATTGTCATGATGTGGTAAAACAATTTCAATTTACTAAAAATACAACGAATCAAACAATGACTGACTTAAGTGGTAGTTTTAAGCTATTTCTCCGTTAACTGCAAGTTACTCGAATGCTGAAGATTTATCCGTTTCGCATGTAAATTACCTCCCTAATGTACTCTGGTGATGCAAAAAACCGCAAAGTCGACGCCAACATTAAAATAAAAATCTGAAAATTAAATATCAAATAGCGTTATGTAGCCTTCACTAATTTTGTTAGTATATATTTCTTTTATTTTTAGCACATTGCGGGATGGAATAGCTTTAAATCCTTTAATTTTAATTCAACTCGTATTCGAAACGATGTTTGCAAAATACTATTTCAGGTTCGTTTAATCTTAAGATATTTTAAAAAGTATTTTTATTTTATTAAAATGTATAACTCTATGCATTAATATACAGGGTAAGTGAATTATCAGAAGCTATCTATACCTTGACAATGAATGGTCATGTAAAATTCAAGATTTTACTGATTGCTATTTCATTTCCATTGATCGTTGCTGTTATTCGACGTTGGGACATTCTCACTAATAGATATTCTTTAAATTAGATTGCGGTGTTATCATTGCTTTTTCTACTTTAGCTCGGTGGTTCCTCTCTATCAAGTTCAACAGGGCCTGCTCTACTTAAGCCTTATAAGCCTCAAACGCGAGCGCGCCTCAAATAGTTTTCGTACGTAGTAGTAGTACATATCAGCGTCTGTAATATTTTTGCAATAGAAATTATCACATACAAATCAGGTCCTGGAAATAAATTAATTCGTAAAATTAAACCTTTGTTTCAAAATCGTGCATTTTTACCAAGAATGTATTCAATGTAACACTGATAATTTGCTGCCTACATCGAAAAATGAGAATTTAGTAATTGTGAGTTCTGTAGACTACTCATACTTTGCCCATAACCTTTTTAAAGCAGATGAGAGTCGGAGACATTTACTTATTATTTTAATTATATTGCCTAAATTGATTCCGAAAAAAATACGTAAAATTATATTTAATTTAATAAAAAATTATTAAAATGAAAATAAATATCATGCTAAGTTCGAACACGTCTTTGAGCCCTTAGATATGTACGGAACATATTCTTCAAAATATTTGTATAAATATCAGTGCTACAGTTTTGAATTAATGGTTAGTATCTAATTAAACTAGGATGAATTTATTTTTAGTGCGGAACCAATAAGAAATGATTGGGAAACGTCACTTTCAAATCGTTTAGTACCTTAATAATCATAATTGAGGGGATGAGAATTTATCGATCTCTATCCTAGTTGTTTTCCCGACAGCGACATTTCATCGCAACAGTGTATAGGTGTTATTCACGGTGATCTATCGTACGGTGATGCTTGTGTGGTTCTTTACATCTCGTAAATTGTTACGATTTGTTATAAGAACGGTGTACGAAAAACAATAGAATCCTGTTCCTGAAAAACAATTGAATAATACTTAATGATAATTTACATTATCTAAACTATATACATACTATTTTATCCTAATTTATAAAATACTGTATATCATCATCATCAAACTCAAACTATGCTTCTTAAATATGCTATTAAATTTCAATGCCTATAGGAACTCCTTAGTTATTCTTCCTTTGCGAGTTGCTTTATATATTTTATTCATTTCAATACGTAACTTATCAGGAATCCTTATTTCCTTCTGTTGAGTTTTTAACTTAGTTATATCCGTCATTATGAAAGCAAATACTTTTTTATTGACTTGTATTTATTAAATACTATTTTATGAGTAATGATCCTTAAAATTAACTTATGTATGAATGTTAAGTATAAAAGCCTGCCTATATACATAATGAATATATAAACGATATGAGTCTAGAATAACT
>PQWD01001802.1:0-20014 GCA_019425675.1 Leucinodes orbonalis | reverse complement strand
TTCTGCCACACCGCGAGCTGTGAACCGATTTAATTGTTTTTTTTATTGTAACATGTTTTATATGATTTTGTGTGTTTCTAAATATTTGATTTTTTTATCAACAAATATGCCTCATATTTAGGGAATATACTTTGAATCACGAGTAGGATCTTATTTTTAAAAATGCCAATGTTCACGATTCTTAATAATTTTCAGGAAATTGTGTAACTCTTAAATCTAGCAAAAATCTCAATATCTATTCGCATTTTTGTATGAAATTTCAATTTATATTAACGACCTTACTTCACAAACTACACACCGTAGTTGAAACAATTAGGCTTCCCAATGCAGATTTAAATTCGGTACATAAAATGTTTAATACTCACATTTAGTGTATTTTTAACATTTAATGTGTCGTATATTAAGTGTGTCATGAAGTCATTTCATCAACCTCATACTCTACACACCTAATTCTGACTTTCCAACTTATCTATATTTTTTATATATTGGCTTGTTAGTCTATAAGTAATCAAATATCAGTGCCAATACTTATATTTCAGAAACCACCAAAATTCTTCCAGATTTTCTTACGCATTTTCAATAAAATGTATGTAAGTTGTTATCATCGTGTCTTAATTATACCAAAAAATCATAGTAGCTATTTATTTAGCACTTCATAGCGAATAACGATTAACCCAATAGTTAATGTTAAGATAACACGTTTCCTTGTCGTGTCTCATTTACTATAAAACCTAAGAATTCTTTTTATTGCATAAATAGTTAATTAACTTTTTATGCAATAAAAATTTTATTCAATAAATTTCGCTTAGTACATGTTAAAATTGTTTTTATGATAATAAATACACCTTTTGACCTACCTATACGTACTTTAATGCAATAAAAATTTTATTCAATACATTTCGCTTAGTACACGTTAAAATTGATTTTATGATACAGAATACACCTTTTGACCTAACTATACGTATATAATATACTCGTGGCATATAATATTATTTTTCTCATCTCACTACTTGAGATGTATAGGTAAATATCAACCATTAGCATTTCTATATTGCAGAAGTGACTTAAAAAATACGCTTTTTTAATCTAGTTCTTCAGCGTTCTCATAACGAGTAAGATTTCAAATAACAACATCCGTAATGACTGCCTAACAACTTCATATACCACTTGCAAACCTTAATAATAATCATTATTCATCTAAGGCGCACATAATCACCTAAGCAGCTTTAAGATTTCCTATAAACATACTTCTTTAAATTCTTCAGTAATTTCATCAAATGTATACTCTACATAACTTTTAATTTCCTCCTGATTTGTTATTCTTTTGGAAGTATCGTTATTTGATACTTTAATGGTAAAGCAGAAACTGTCCATAACCAGATTTAATTATTAAAAGAGTTTTTTAACTAAAACTTTATTGAGTGATTGAAGTCTCAATACTAAATTGATACAATTTATTCATTGATATATATAGAAACGTTCAGAATGATCAGTTATTTAAGCTTACTTGTATTATTAGTGGTTTTTCTTACGGTTTTATTCAAACATATATTAAGCTCTCTATGCAAATTAGATAAATATAAACCACTTCACTTATACTTATTCAGTTATTTTCTATACATTTCGCAAATAATCATGTTTTATGATTGGGTTGAATATATCTTGTCCAGTAATCTAGAATCACCTATGTGGATCCCTGAATTTCCTAAGTTTAAATATGTCTAAACGTTTCTATTGGGATATATCTACCAACACATGAAAACAGACCTACTTTAGAACTTCTAAATGTGCTTATATGATTTATTTGATGCATAAGGCCTACGAAAAAAATTTACCTATTACAACTATGTGTTAAGTTAAAACTTTAATACGTACATAGTTCATGTATTTTTTTTATAAAATATATCTGCATTATTCTAACAAGATATTCGAATTAATCTAATTTCCTATTGGAATTGGTATTTCTCTTACTATGGTTGTCTACTTCTTTCTCTTATAGTTTTCAATCAATTATTTAGTTTATTGATTAATTTGTTCATTTTTTACAAAAGTGTTAAAGTTTTCATCAAGTCATACTCTAAATTGGCACTGTATTCATTAGTATTTACAGTTTATTTATGTATTCATGAAAAACATCCGATTTGGTTATGTTCTAATTGCAGACTTTGATTTGTATTTGTATTTTGTTTAAAACACATTTTGGTGTTTATTTCACAAAATTTGTTGCAATCATTTCATCAAACGCATACTCTACAATCTGTCTTTGCACCTAACTAATTATTTATTTTAAAATTTTCTCTGATTGATTTCTATATTGCAGAAGGTACTTAAAAATACGCTTTTCCAATCTAGTTTTTCTGCGTTCTCATCAAGCCCTAATACTTAAATGTAACGAGTAAGATTTCAAATAACAACATCCGAAATGACTGCCTAACAACTTTATATACCACTTGCAAACCTTAATAATAATCATTATTCATCCAAGGCGCACATGATCATACAAGCAGCTTTAAGTTTACCTATAAACATTCTTCTTTATGGCGTAGTAGTAGCGTAAGCACGCATTCATTGCCAGTTGATATTCTTAAAAGGCATACATTTTTCGGACGTCAAGGTTCCTGTCTTCTCCTCCTAACACAATTTATCTTTTTTACTTGGTTTAGTCAACATATTATTAATATCTTTGTTATTCAATAGAATTACCACTTCAGTTACACATTTTAAATATGTTTTTGCTTTATCGTTTCAATATCCTAAATTCTTCAGTAATTCAATTCAATTCAATTTATTTTATAAAACAATATACATTGTGTAGAAAAGGTCATCAAATGTAAATTTCATCAAATGTATACTTTACATAACTTTTAATTTCCTCCTGATTTGTTATTCTTTTGGAAGTATCGTTAGTTGATACTTTAATGGTAAAAGCAGAAACTGTCCATAACCAGATTTATCAAATAATCCTCATATTTTGATAATCAATGATTTTCATTATTGAAAGAGTTTTTTAACTAAAACTTTATTGAGTGATTGAAGTCTCAATACTAAATTGATACAATTTATTCACTTATATATATATAGAAACGTTCAGAATGATCAGTTATTTAAGCTTACTTGTATTATAGTTTGTTTTTCTTACGGTTATTAATTCAAACATATATTAAGCGCTCTATGCAAATTAAATAAATATAAACCACTTTACCTATACTTATTTAGTTATTTTCTATACATTTCGCAAATAATCATGTTTTATGATTGTGTTGAATATATCTTGTCCAGTAATCTAGAATCACCTATGTGGGCCCTGAATTTCCCAAGTTTGAATATGTCTAAATGTTCCTACTGGGATATATATTATATATATTTATATCTACCAACACATGAAAACAGACCTACTTTAGAACTTCTAAATGTGCTTATATAAATTTATTTTAATGTCATAATTGGCCTAACGATAAAATTTACCTATTACAACTATGTGTTAAGTTAAAACTTTAATACGTACATAGTTCATGTATTTTTTTTATAAAATATATCTGCATTATTCTAATAAGATATACAAAATAATCTAATTTTCTATTGGAATTGGTATTTTTCTTACTATGGTTGTCTACTTCTTTCTCTTATAGTTTTCAATCAATTATTTAGTTTATTGATTAATTTGTTCATTTTTTACAAAAGTTGTTAAAGTTATTTCATCAGTCATACTCTAAATTGGCACTGTATTCATTAGTATTTACAGTTTATTTATGTATTCATGAAAAACATCCGATTTGGTTATGTTCTAATTGCAGACTTTGATTTGTATTTTGTTTAAAATACATTTTGGTGTTTATTTCACAAAATTTGTTGCAATCATTTCATCAAACGCAAACTCTACAATATGTCTTTGTTCCTAACTAATTTCTTAAAATTTTACTGATAGATTTCAATATTGCAGAAATAGCTTAAAAAATTACGTTTTCAATCTAGTTCTTCAGCGTTCTCATCATGCCCTAATACTTAAATGTAACAAGTAAGATTTCAAATAACAACATCCGAAATAACTGCCTAACAACTTTATATACCACTTTCAAACCTTAATAATAATCATTATTCATCCATGGCGCACATGATCACACAAGCAGCTTTAAGTTTACCTATAAACATACTTCTTTATTGCGTAGTAGTAGCGTAAGCACGCATTCATTGCCAGTTGATATTCTTAAAAGGCATACATTTTTCTGACGTCAAGGTTCCTGTCTCCTCCTAACACAATTTATCTTTTTTACTTTGTTTAGTCAACATATTATTAATATCTTTGTTAATCAATAGAATTACCACTTTAGTTACACATTTTAAATATATTTTTGCTTTACCGTTTCAATATCCTAAATCCTTCAGTAATTTTATCAAACGCATACTCTACATAACTTCTTATTCCTCCTGATTTGTTATTCTTTTCGAAGTATCGTTATTCATTATATTATGTACGCTATATATTTTTTAATGTTTGATATTTTTGATGGTAAAAGCAGAAACCTTTCATAATCAAAATTTTTAAATAATATTAACATTTTAATAATGAATGATTCAAATTATTGGAAGTCTTAATAATAAATCCATACAATTTATTCACTTATACGTATATTAACGTTCAGAATGATCAGTTATTTTTAGTTACTGGTATTATAGTTTTTGTTTTTCTTGCAGTTATCATTTCAAAAAAATGTATTAAGCTCTGTATGCAAATAAAATAAATGTCAAGTACTTATACCTATTTAGATATTTTGTATACATTTCGAAATGAATGATGTAACAGTATCGTGATGAATATAATTATCATGCCCAGCGAAATCAAATGTCTAAATGTTTCTATTGGGATAAATCTACCAACACATGAAAACAGAGCTACTTCAGAACTTCTAAATATTCGTAACTAATTTATTTGAGTCATAATTGACCCAACCATACAATTTACCTATTACAACTAAGTATTAAAACTTTCATACATATATATATAGTGATTGTAAATGTTTATAAAATATATCTGCATTATTCTTACAAGATATACGAAATGATCCAATTTTGTATTGGATATGGCATTTTTCTTACTATGATTGTTTATTTCTTTCTGTTATAGTTTTCAATCAATTATTTATTTTTTTGACTTATTTGTTTATTTTAACAAAAGTTGTTAAAGTTATTTCATCAAACTCATACTTTAAATTGGCACTTTATTCATTAATCTTTGCAGTTTATTTATTTATTCCTGAAAAATTGCAGGCTTTTTATTTGTATTTATTTATTGATAACATCAATTCCCGTAATGACTTACAGTTGTTAATTCTAATGTCTAAAATACATTTGATGTTAATTTCACAAAATTTGTTGAAGTCATTTCATCAAACGCGTACTCTACAATCTGTCTTTGTTCCTAACTAATTATTCTTAAAATTTTACTGATTGATTTCAATATTGCAGAAATAACTTAAAAAATACGCTTTTTCAATTTAGTTCTTCAGCGTTTTCATCATGCCCTAATACTTAAATATAACGAGTGGGATTTAAAAATAACAACATCCGAAATTACTGATGACTTCATATACCACTTTCAAATCGTAATAATAATCATTATTCATCCAAGACGCACATGATCACCTAAGCAGCTATAAGTTTACCTATAAACCTACTGATATGAGAAATTTTAGCACAAAGTTCTTTATTGCGTAGTAGTAGCGTAAGCATGAATTAATTTCCAGTTGATATTCTTAAAAGGCATACATTTTTCTGAAGTGAAGGTTCCTGTCTCCTCCTAACACAATTTTTCTTTGTTAAGTCAACAAATAATTAATATCATTGTTATTCAATAGAATTACCACTTTAATTACACATTTAAAATGTTTTTGCTTTAACGTTTCAATATCCTAAATCCTTCAGTAATTTCATTAAACGCATACTCTACATAACTTCTTATTTCCTCCTGATTTGTTATTCTTTTGGAAGTATCGTTATTCATTATATTATGTACGCTATATATTTTTTAATGTTTGATATTTTGATGGTGAATGCAGAAACTCTCCATAATCAGATTTTTTAAATAACATTAACATTTTAATAATGAATGATTTAAATTATTGGAAGAAAATTTTAACAAAAATTTTATTGAGTGATTAAAGTCTCAATAATAATTTGATACAATTGATTCACTTTTACATATATAAATGTTCAGAATGATCAGTTATTTTAAAATATACTGTTGTTAGTTTTTGGCTTTACACTAGGGCTTCACTGAAAAACAGCGTCCTGGTGTGCGTAGTGTACCAGGACAAATGCTGAGTGAGTCCTATTTGGTACTTATTTTTGTTAATTTATATGTTTTTTGTTTGTTATACGCACACGTGTGCCAAATAAATATTTCTTTCTTTCTTTCTTCTTCTTCTTTATTTTTGTTTATTTGTATTAAAGTTTTTGTTTTTTTTTGCGGTTATCAATTCAAAAAATATGTATTAAGCTCTCTATGCAAATAAAATAAATGTGAACTAATTTACTTATACCTATTTAGATATTTTGTATACATTTCGAAATGAATGATGTAACAGTATCGTGATGAATACAATTGCGTAATCTAGTAACACCTACGGTACGTACGGGCCCCTGAATTTCCTAAGTTTGTATATGTCTAAATGTTTCTATTGGGATATATCTACCAACACATGAAATTTTTTCTTACTTTTATTGTTTTTTTACTTTTATAGTTTTCAATGAATTGTTTATTTTATTTGTTCATTTTTTCAAAAGTTGTTAAAGTCATCTCATCAAATTCATACTCTACAATCTGTCTTTGCACCTAACTAACGTTTAAATTATACGTATTGAAATGTTAATGGCTATAGCAGACCTATACTAAGTAAAATAAGATCATATTGCTAAATAAGCTGTCGAATGTATGGTCTACCGCTCGCATTCTTATTGTCTTCGTATGTATTTTAATGTTTGTACATCTTTTATGTCTGATAAATTTTAAAATAAAATTGATGGTAATGCGCAAGTATATGTGAGCTGTATGTATCACTTCCAGTATTCCTGAAATACTTTTAACTTTATATCGCAAGTATAACCAATATAAGTATAATCACCTGCTTAACATTGAGTTATAAAGCTTTAATGTTAGGAATGTTTTACGTTTAATATAAACTTAATCTAAACGTATAGTATCAGACCCTAACGCAAGCATTGTCGTAATTATCTTATATTTGATGTGTAGGTACCTTAAATAATTGTATTTTTCCTTATATACCTATCGGTCTATGCGTCGAAATGCATGGCAATATTAATTAAAAATTACTAAATATATTATTTACTCATTTAAGTGCGCATAATTGTATAATCGTTCATTCTATCAAGAGCCTAAAACCTATTTGTTATATATTGCAGTAGTAAGTACTTACTTAAGAGTTCAATATACTAATTATACTGTCTTTTTTACATAATTTGTAAAAGCCATTTCATAAAACTAAAACCTACTATACCTAACAGAAACTTGCACCTTATTCATCAAACTTTTGAAAATAATGAATCCAAAAAATAGCAACAGCAGAAACTGCTCAAGACTTCTGTACCTTTTAGAAACGATCTAAATATATATAAAACAAGCTTTATCTATCTAGTTTATAAAAAAATCTAAATCACTGCAAGTACGAATTCCACGTAGTTTTAAACTTTAAAGCGGAAAACTAAAGGAAGAGTTTAGGAATAGATGTTCCATTTATTTGGTTTTGCAATATTTGAAGATATGTGTATCTGTCACACATTTTTTTTATGTACCTATAATTTTTAAACGACTATACCTTGCCACTCCGAAGTCCTTGGCCTAGCTATACGTAGCTAATGACGGTAGGTAATTCTAATAATTCGATATATTTTTTTATTTGGGTCTCTGTTTAAATGATAGACAAAAAAAATCACATAATTTACATGTCAATACACACGTACAAAATACGTAACAATTTTTATCATTAATTTTCCTACTACTTTATAGGTAAATGAATTGTTAAAGTTATTGCATCTGCTTGTTTTAACAAAATTAATAATTTTTCAATTTACGGATGAAATATTTATTCAATAAAAAAAAAATATTATTCGTAGATTTTATCTTTGTAACCCTTGGTCTTAGTAACCTATATATTTTTAGCTAAACTGATTTTATTATTATTAAAAAAACTTTATATTTAAGCCAAAATATTATAAGATTTATAAGGATTATGTCAATACACAAAATTACCTGATTTAAGTTCACCTCTCTACCGACTGACGTTAGATAGGTATGTAAATAAATATAAATTTATTTCATAATCATTAAGATAAAACTCGCTAGAATTGTTACGAATTAAACTAGGTAAACTAGATAAACCATTTTTTTTATTAACGTTACTGAGTATTTTACCTAGTAGGTACCTATATTATTTTTTCAAAGACCTCATGAGGTCCGATTTTAATTTGCTTATATTTTAAACCGTGTATATGGATAAATTTTAATGTTGAGACAAAAAAAATCACACCGCTACAATCAAGTTTACTTAAGTTATTGTAAACGTTTCTAATTTATTACTTCTCTCATAATCAGTAGTATTATCACTAAAAATTGTATAAACTCGGACTTTTCTTTTGTTATATTTCATTATATAAGTAGTATACCTAATATTTAGAGTATACCCTCCTCCGTTGTTGTTGTTGAGGAAATCGCCCGGTGAATTATTTGCGGCAGAATTGAGAAAATTTGCAAAACCAACCATGGGAGAAATTCGAGGTGGGTACCCAATTCTATTATTATTTTCACGATATTGGTCATGTTTCGGTAACCATCGGAGTTGTTATATCTGGTGCAATACTTTATTGCGTCGTATTCTGACCTTGACCTTGCAAGTTAAATATTTTTATTTTATTAAGAATATAGTGTTAATTATAAAACTAATTAGTTATATTAAGCATAGGTTTATCAAATCCGTGGGCCCGACAAAATGTAGATTCGTGGAGGACGTCGCTACAATTTTTCTTTGTTACGTGGAACACACAAAATGGCAACCATCTAACCAACGGCGAGTACCTTGCGCAACATCATGCAACTTATGATGTACCGTTGTCACTAGGAAATTGATATCGAATAAAAATAAAATTAAAGTTTGATTAAATATCAGTTAACGATTATGTCGCTTTCTTCAATAATGCAAACGCGTACTCTTCCCTTTGAATAAATTTTAAGACTTAACCACTAACACCTATATAATAGTTCTATTAATTATTTATCATAATTATTTTCAGAGAGCAGGCCATACTAGGTTTCGAATTGGTAGATAACCATATAAACACATATATGGTGTAAAAAAACAACGTCAAGAACAGTGATGTCATTGTTTATCTACGTTTATATTGCGTCGTAGATTTTTCACTTACTAACAGCCACAAAACCTCTTAAGAATTTTAAGGATATCAAACATATTTCTTCGTAAACGAGGTGATTTACCGTTTTGTGGTTTTTTTTATTATTTTCAGACATTCCCAGACATGCTGGTAGATCCTTGCGTATTTGAGAA
Organism: Leucinodes orbonalis; assembly: GCA_019425675.1. Classification (NCBI taxonomy): domain Eukaryota; kingdom Metazoa; phylum Arthropoda; class Insecta; order Lepidoptera; family Crambidae; genus Leucinodes; species Leucinodes orbonalis. The sequence continues at coordinate 10,442 of PQWD01001802.1, read as the reverse complement.
AAGGTAGCTTTTGAGAGGCGGAACTGATCAATCTATGCATACTTTAGGTGCAAAGTTTCTCATTTTTTCAGGATGATATTCCGGTTTTCGTGTTATTTTTGTAACAAATGTAAAAGCTATCTTTTATTTAAAACAAGCAAATAAACTAATAAAGAGGTAGATTTACCTTAAATAATTAGGGAAGGTCATATATCCGAATTACAGATATGCGTTCTTGCAGGTTTCTATTTATTTACTTCCTTGTGTATATTGTCTCCTGAATTTTGAGAATTTATTATCATATAAAGTACAAGTAAACAATTCTGGCCACAGTGCATCTAAATAAACAAAATGATCAAGCGTGAAATAGTATATTCCAAAAGATTTCTTTTAAAAAGAGTCAAAAAATCAAGATTTATGCGGCCTTTTTTTAATTGCCTTTTAGTAAACTTCAATCAAAAAGGTTTATTGAAGATTTCTGTACTAAGCAATATTACATTGCACCTATAGATAGATAGATCGTTTCTAACATTATCAACAGAAAATTTTAATGTATTCATGTCATCTACATATGGATTTATAAAAAACAAAATGCCCATATAATTAACTGTGTTTCTGGTCATTATGATAAAAGAATCTAAATTCTCATACATAAGCATAATGGAATGACTTATACTCGAGTTCCAGTTTGCCCAAAAAGGCTTGATATATAAAGAAAAATAAAGCAGATTGTTTTCAAATTGAGTTCCGGTGGTCGTATCCTGTGCATATGACCAGATCTCAGGCTTATTCCGGGAAGTCTTCGGGAGCCAAGCTGTGTTTACCGCAGCAGTACTGCAACACAGCTACTTCAGTTAATGCCGTTTCGAGTGTCACCATGAGTTTGATCCTGTGTATGCGGTAAAACATCGTATAGGTAACTTTAAAATAAAAAAGGGGGCATGTAAAGTAATGTCCCGTCAGAAAGGTTGATATTACGAGTACGAGCGGTTAAAATGTGTCTAACTTAATATTGGCATTACGTATTTACTTATACATATTACAAACATTTTTTCACATAAATGTTATGTAGTTACGTATATAGTTTGATGTTTTAAACTTGCTTAAATTCAAAAATTAATAGCAAAATGATATTTTAGTGTGCGGCTGGTCGATACCCAGTTCCTTGAGTCGATATATAGGTACGGATAAAACAATTTACCTTATGTACCTTTGATCCTATCTAGTTGAAAATAATCCTGCTTTCAAAATAATAATACGTATACGATAGGTTCAATATTTAGTTTAAGGTTCGATATAGAACTGTTCTAATTTATTTATCTGCAATGTTATTACCTAGATCGGTACCTAGTGTCTTATGAAGTTGCAGCAAATATACCAAAATCCTAAATTTAACTAGGGTAAACTCGCGAGATTGGGGCTCAAGCGAGATCCTGCAAGTAACATTAATGCGGGATTTTCAGTTGGTTTATAACCACAATATTTTTATAAATTAGGTAAAAATAATAAATATTATAAGATAAACGAATAATTTCGCAAACTCTTCAATAGAACATGCATCAAACATTGTTTGACGAATCTGCCTATATTTTTTAATAAACTTCTAAGAAGTAAACTTTGTCATACGTATCGAATAACAATTGTAGGAAACAACCATTCATCTGTTCTAATATCAAACAAAAATCTTTTAGTGATAATAACAGGTTTTTTATAACAAAACGAGAAGTAAAAAAAATAACTTATTAAGTATCTTAGTCGAGTTGACTATTATTACACAGACATTTTTATCAATTAAATGAAACTATATGTCCTTAGTAGACACATGAGATATTACAGATTGGTTAACAACATATACAATTAGTCAGACTATTAGAAATTACACATTAATATTCAAAATATACCAATCAAATGAAAGATTGGTTCATTTTAACTTCTTCGTATAAGTTTTTATGCTCAATTGCAATCTGGCGAAATCGCGCCCTTTTTTCGTCCGAGATCAATCTCGCTAAACAAGGCCGAGATCTCGCGAGAACGAGATTGCATTCCCTAGGTTAATACATAAAATACCTAAACTAACAGACTAAATAACAATTATTAGGGGTTCGATTCCCTGTTTTTAAGGTAAACATCGTTTTGTATAGAAGTACCTACGTGCTACTGATGATTAATGATAAACGTTTTGTTGCTTAAGAATAGCATACGTATTTATAAAGAAAACATACAATAGGGGTTCCTCATAGAATATGAACAAAATTTCGTAAATATCTTCTATTTGTTAGGTAGTTACATACTAGTTAAAAATAAAAAATGTACTAGAACGACCACGAGTCAATTTTCTTTTCATTATTTGGTGGTACCTATAACATAAAGGGCGTAGTCGTGCTAGGTAGGCGAACCTATGACTTTTCTGGTACACGACAGATTAGGTGTTTTGAGCAACCTATATTATGATACCTACATATGTGATGACATAATAATATGTACTTGAGTTATATTAAGTAGGTGGACAACAAAAGGTAGGCAGTCATATAGACCATCCAGGTAGGTATAACCTATCGATTGTACTTTCCTAGATAATGACGAAATGCTCACTAATATGGAAAAGCGCGCTTTTACTCACTAAAGTTAGGAGGGGATATTGGAAATAACGAGAGTTTACAAAGGCATATTAAAATATAGGTAGAAACTACGTCATTCTCCGGAGCAGGTCAGTTGAGGATTTTGGAATTTTGTCTCGGTGAAAACAATTGTGCGTTATAAGTGCATTATTAGTGCAACCTCTCAATTAATTGTGCTTCTGTAGTTTAAGAGCACAAAAAAATTTAATTGGGACTGCTTCAGAGCATCCTCCAGCAAACCATACTGCAAATTAGGGCTACCTACCTACGCTATGATTTCGTTTGGTTTTAATAAACAGTGTGAGGAATTGTTGTGTGTACGTACCTAGTGTAGTGTAAAACATCTTAAGTTGTCTCCAAATCCATCTACAGTACCTACCAACATAATTTTTTTGTGTCGTTTTTTGGTGTTTTGGTAATATTAAAAATGTAGGAACCTATGTGGCTGTGAACGTGTGGCTAAGTAACTATATTGGCTTCCCAGTGATCGTAGTTGCGAGTGATGAATTTGAAATTAGTGTTTTTTATTATGGTGAAGTTTTAGTGCCTCTTATGTCGTTTTTGAAACTGAGATCTAAAGTTAACATACCTACAACAAATTCATCATGTTTTTCTTTCAAATGAAAAATATTATAAGACCTTTATTACTTATTACATGGACTGTCATAGAAAAGATTAATAAAAAGTGATTTCAATCAAAAAGTAAAAATCGTAATATTTTGTTATTCTTGTAAAAGATTAAAACAGCTTTGTTCATAAAATAATCTGCATTCATATCGAGATCTAACTAATTCATTAGGTAGGTAACTTCTACTCTCTAAATCTCTTGTACAACTGGGCTAATATTGTTGCTCAATAAATTCAAAACTTACCAGTGCACAGAAAAACCAGAAGTTCATGGAATGTACCTAACCTTCAAAACGAAAGTTTGATCTCGCATTGATCTCGCACTTTTTTTCTATTTTTCCAATATATGTTAAACCGGTCAAACTACAAAACCGTTTTCAAGTTGGTAACTAATTTACATATGGAACCATATGAAGTAAGCCCGACAATAGGAACTAATTCCTTTAAATCGTTGAGGAATTTCCTCGAGTATCATATATTATAAATCAAATAATAGTAAAGTCACTGATATAGATTTTTATGTTAAATAGTTATGGTGGACTGGTCAACGTTAGCTGGACTGATAACATTGTGTCTAATCTTAATTACTTTTACACGGAATGAGTTTAAGCTTTGCCTCTGCATCGTCTTGAATCTTGACTAGGTATCTGCTATAGTAATTTTAAGATTTCAATAAAGCACGGCATGACAATGGTTACGACAGCATTGTTTGAATTCATGTAAGCTCAGGAGCATATCTAAAAGAAAATATTTTACCTATTTTTTGACTTCCTTGTAAATCCTCAGTATTGGTGATGTATAAGTTGCAGCACGCTTTTTTGATAATTTAAATTTCATGACTAACGGAAGACTATAAATATTTTAAATGAAAAAGTTTATCTGACGTATTTGTGATTAACAACATTATAACCCTGTAATTACGCTCTGGTTTTTATAAACCTTGAAGTAGACAGTTATCTGTAGATCCCTACAAGAATTGGTTTCATCATAATAGCCGTCTATAGCACACTACTTAGAAGTTCTATACTTTGTAAAAAGACAAAGTGTAAATAGTTACATACTAATTGTTGCTTGTTTTTTCTTATTAGGTAGCTATCCCTTAATTTATCATTGGTAGTTTATTGTTTTAAATCTTACATATCCGTTTTGGTGGTATGTTTCACGAATGCATTGTGAAAAACTTGCTTAAATATATATTTTAATGGATTCTTATACAAAATACAATATCCCATTTAAAGAGATTGTATTTCCAAAAACTGTAGCTTGCTAAAGAAGTTCATATAGAAGTTTTTCCCGTATAATGATAGGTATCACCTGTGCGTTTTGTATATAATAATTATATTAGATTTGTCGTGTAGGGGTCTTCGTTGCATGTGGTATTGATCCCTATGATTAATAGAAAGCTTTTCATATTCTTGCACATTCTTTTATCGAGGTATAGGTGATTTCATAAAGGAAAAATATACAGATATCAATAGGTTGGGCACTGTGTTTTTTCTTTAGAACCTACATTTATTAATCAATCATCTCCATCGCTCCGCATTTTAATACCATCAACATGGCGTAGAGTCAACTGTTTTAGTGCTATTGTATTATGGGTATTTACGTATTCTTACTCAACTACTGCACTTACACCAACATTATGAAATAATACATTATGCTGATCCTGTTTATTGGTCTGTTAAACGTGCTTGAGGGCTGCACTTTTTGGAAGTTTGTCAACTGCAATTATAGCTTCTGTGCAATTTGTTTGAAGATTGTTCTTGTTTAGTTTTTTCTTGTCGACTTGTGTTCTGATGTAACTACGCATTAAAAAGGTTGAATGCTAGTGCGCGCATGTGAGATCCGTTTTTTTGTAAATGTTGAATTATTTTGTGTCTTACTACATGTTTGTGGTAATCTTTGTTATAAGCTTCTGTAGTACGGTCTATTATTAAAGATGCTGTTTGGGAACTTATTTTGGATTTAGCCAAGATAGGTACCTTTTCGAAAATAAGTCACAAGAAAAGGAATTGCATAACGTAATAATGGGAATGCAAATAGCATGTGTACGTTTGAACATGATAATATTACCTGAAGTTATTACCATTTGCAAAGGATAATCACTGTTGCCTAAATGTAGAGATGCCTAGAAAATAATTATGATAATGTATTATCCGCGTATATTGCTTTATGATGAAAATGTTAGTGTCTGTAGGACAATAAATTATTAAAATAGGAAAATTAGGGAAAGTGTTTGGTATTAATAATATTGTTAGGTGGAGAGGTCGTGTGTTTCAAACAGAAAGTATTACTGTAATTATAATATAGTCGTAATTCAAATTATTAATGATACCTCATCTACGTGTTAATTCTAGTTTTAAACAAAACCTGTCGGAAAAAACCTTTTTCTATTTTAAAATACCGATATGTTATCATGATTTTAAAACAAATAGGGTTACTGAGGAAAAGGTTTAAAAATATTGCGAAACTGACCTTAATATTTTATGGTTCTATCTATTAGTTAAATAACCTAAAGAAGAATTTTAAATCACTTAAAACTCGAAGATAATTATTCAACATTTCCGTTTTAAAAAAACATTTTTCTTTAGAAAATTAAAGTTAACAGGTATTGTTTTATGAACTGTAAATGTATTTAACTATTTTGAAAGAAAAAAATTCTAGTGGTATTAATTACACAATAATTAGTAAAAGTCGCGGAGAGATGTTAATATTGTGTCATTTACAAAAGCACTAGGGACTTTTATGCGTTTACTTGCTTAAAGAAAATACTACAAAAATAGTTGGGCAAATGTGGTTGTTAGTATAACGTGCATGCTTTGTGGGTATTTTTTCCGTATATTGAAGCAATATGATAGCGTAATATATTACATTTCACCCTTTGACAGCTAACGTCGCCTTTAGAGGTCATACATAATGTGTCAGATCTAAGCGCCTTAAGTGTCAGAATTTACTTCAATCTTTGAACCACGTAAACATTAATTTAAAAATGCGTATTCTTATCAACATAATTCAGGATTGGTATAGGTTTCTCCCATATTGCGTCAAATATCTAGGTCCTTTGGATTGAATGAGTGAGATTGAGCGGGCATGGTTAGTGGTAGCTTAGGTACCTAGTTGTTTTTCCAACATTACGAAAATAGTCACTGCATTTAGCTGTGTTCATAAAAATAAACATAAAGCAATATTCATACATCATATGAAGATACAGATTTATTAAACAGTTAACTTAAATGAACCTCAATATTAATTTGGTCAAACGCTTTACAAAAAATATGACACACAGTTATATATATATATATATATAATATAGATATCTATATATAACTATCATATATGAGGATACGTTTTTATAATAATATTATATATATAGCAACAATGGTGACAATAATATATGTCTAGCAGAAAGTGAATGAATCGAAGATAATATGTCTGGCAGAGTTGGAATAAAGAATCTATGTGGTAAATATCAGAGTGATAAATAATTATAATTAGTTAATACACATATTTGTAATGATTGATACAATTTTCTAATTATTGGATTCAGTATTAATCATTTACGACTAGATAAAAATAGGTGCATTAGGTGAAAGATCTGAAATAAAGATACAAATAGATACTTCATTCACGACATAAAGAGACGAAAAAAAATTGTATTTAATGAGATTATTACAATATAAACCACATTATATTTTATCGACAGGTATAAGTACTACGGTTTTGTTGTTTATCGGCGCATATAAAAAGTTACAAAGACAATACGAAAGCGAACAGAAGTAATTGTTGCACATGTGATTATTTATATGAAAATTAAACATATACATAATTTCAATTGACGGGCCCACATAGGTAGGTCTAGTTAGTCGAAATGTAGGTATTTACTATCATATAATATATGTAATACCAATGTGGTAATAATTGAAATTAGTTTAACTATTTAATGTTATGCACATAAAGTTTGCGTAAGCTTAATTATAAGTTTATAGACAAAGATTGATGAAGTCGTTAATTTGTTAATGATTCGTTATCTGTAGGAAAAACAATCAGCAAAATACTGACATTATGGAACGGTTATTTCTTAAAAATTCAAGGGTTTTTAGAAATTCTTTCGTAGGCGATGCAATAAAATGTAATCAATTTTTGAGATCCAAGTGGAGATCCATGAATATGATATATATAAACAAAATTGAGATGGTATTTAAAGAACTTGGTAGGTGAGCGGAAGTGCGTAAATGTGAGGGTTCCAATTCGATTATATATGAGGGCTATTGTTCTACTTATCTTCATGAAACCAAAACTGAAAACGACTGATCAAAATGACAATAGAATTCATTGTACCTAATACAAAAAAAAACAGAATTGAAATGAGAACATTGGAAGGATAAAGGCATAAAATAGTTATAAAGCTAATCATTTGAACCACGGTATAGGTGTCCACTTGTATATTAGTAAGTAAGAAATATTGACGACACTAATAGTAGTTCGTGTTCCATGAAGAGCTCATGTACAGATATTTAGATGGCCAAATTTTGAATTCTAGATTACGTGAAGGTACCCATGAAAAAAGTAATTATCTATTTAAAATACGAATTTTGTTGATAGAATGTGGTATATTATAGGATTTGGATAGCTGCTGCTGTTGTTATTTAATATTCTATACCTTTAAGAACACAAGGTGAACTGATGAATGATGAAGATAATTTTAAATTTAGGTTATTAGTGTTATTGCTCGTAGATGCAAGTGAGAGTTAATAAAAAAATCTTTAAACATTCATAAAAAGCATTATAATAATTATGGGTAAATATCTTACAGTTCGTTTTATATTCTGCTATATGGCTACGAAATAAAATTGTTAATTCATATCGTATAAATAAGAAACAAAGTTATCATTATAATAAATATTGTGATTGACTACTATTGATTAAAAGCCTTAAAAAAGGTATAATAAGAAACAAAACCTAATAGCAAATTTAGTAGATACATCGTAAACACAAAATGAAATAAGAATTGGTTCAGCACAAAATGGTAATGTTAGGTTGGTTCGGTGGTAATGTGCATAGGTAAGATAAATAGTAGTTACTAAGATATCTAATATCAGACTTATATACAGCAAATCAGATAATTTTGAGTGTCTTGGAAATATAATGGAAATGTGATAAAATAAGCTTAATACGCTTTAACGATTCATTAGGTTTAGTACCTATTTTGAAAATGAATATATAACACTTACATAAACTTTAAATGAAAACGAGACAAAGGTATTATTATTTTCCTTTGAAAAAAAAAAACAGTCAGACCTAATGTAGAGAATGGATACGGAAAAAATATTTTATTATTCGATACTCTGATGTTAAACATTAATTATATTCGTATTTACCAAAGTAAATCGACTATGTGCATTAAATAATATATAAAGCTTTTAAAGGTATTTGCTGTTGTTGTACTTGAAGTTTAAAATTACACGTTGAGTGGGTAATAAAGAAAATAAATGGTAGTCGACAGTTTTATATAGGTACGTCTTGTACCTATTCCTAATTTTAAAATAACAATTTAATGATATGAATGGGCCAATATTGTAAGGTCCTAAATAGGCGACAAATATTTTTACATATAAAAACAATTTGAATATTTATAAAGATTTTTAAAAACACAGTTTTAGTTACAATTTTAACTAAAAATGTTATTTATCACTTGCTGAAATAAACAACAATAGGAAGTAAAATAAGATATAGTAACGTTCTCAGGATAAAAGTAGTTACGAAGACCACCAATGTTAGTCGTTAGGTAGGCACCTACAATTAAAGCGAATTGGATGATTTTTAGTTTCTTGGAAATATGTTGATTTATTATTATATTAAATAGAAAGACAAATCGTGTAAAATATAGAAATTCGGTAAAAGCGTAAATAGACAAGGTATATGCGTCAACATTTACATTGAATGCAATTGGAACATGTAGGTCCTACTATATGAAGAAACCTATTATCTTATGGTATCTTGAATTTAACTGTGATCAATACAAGTTAAATAATGCAATACCAGTCATGTAAATTGTACTGACTCGTTTTGCGCTATGATGTTCTTTATAGATACATACCTACAAATGTCCTATGAAATAGATACAATATAACGTTGATAAAAACGTTAATAAATTTGATTGACTTGGTGTTATTTCAGATTTTGGGATGATTCGGAAACAAAGTCATCGGCAGTTTCTGCTATTATAAATCTATTATTTCAAAACTAACAAATAAAGGTAAAAGTCGTAATAATGTAGGTTATGATATTGACTTATCACATTCAACTGTGAAGTAATGAATCCAATTATGCAATTAGTGCGAATAATATAGGATTTTTATTATGATCGGTATGTTCTAGTATAAAAAAATATCATAAGTTTGTATATTTAAATGTACAAAAACGGTAGATATGGGAATTGTACTGGAGTAGCGTCACCTATAAATATTGCGATTAGTATTAAACGTCGCAAACAGTTTTATACCAAATAATATATATAACGTCTTTAGAAAAAAATGTGAAAACTTTGAAATAGGTAAGGTGATCTGTTTTATTTAATTGAGTATAAACAAGAAATCTTTAAAAATATACGTTTACAAAAAAATAGTTATCTGGGAAATGATTTTACGTGTTTAGACACAAAAAAACTAACAATAAGAAATAAAGTGAAATATCGATAAGTAAATGATGCATAATACATAAACATGAAAGATCGTCGAATAAGGTGCAAAAAGTAGGAACTTTTTGAAATGACTAGCAAATGTTTTTAAAAAGACACCTAAATATCTATGTTAAATATTTAAACTAACGAATCTAATTCTGTAATGGCTGCGTGAAAATTGGGTATATGATATAAAATAAATTTGAATGTATATATAAATTGAGATGGTGTACAAAGGCATCGATAGTATGTATATAAATTATATGGCAAATTTGTACTATGAAATTCTTATACGACTGTCCTATGAATATGAAATAGAATGATAACCACGTTGATAAATACGTTAATGAACTTGATTTATTTAGTGTAATTTCTAGAAGTTACGATTAATTATAATATCATTAATGAAATAAATATATGTTTGAAAGAACAATGATAAATTCTTCAGGCCTACAAACATAGGTACAGAAAGTTATTTTTTGTAAATATGTATGAATTCTAATTCCAAAAAAAGTCAAGATTTATTACTACAGATAATA
>PQWD01001801.1:40009-82911 GCA_019425675.1 Leucinodes orbonalis | reverse complement strand
GATGCTTGATGGTCGCAGAGTTATCAATTCTGACTTCTGCGTGACTTTGTGCATACTTCAAAGTTTTAATAACCTTAATTACGTTGACCACTTGAATTGGATGGCTTAGTTTATCTCTACGTTTGCGGGTGCGAAAGTTCAAGTGTTTAAATACCAATATTTAACATTCATTTAAATAAATTAAGTCGTCTTCTAAAAGTTTGTGAGTTAAAGTGTGAGAGACGAAATATCATCGTCTGATGACGGGCGCAGGACAACGTTGAGGAAACTAATTACAATTATTATTTGTTTTATCATAATTTGTCATTGGTATCCTTCAAACTGTACTAAAGAGTGGCTTCAATGAGTAAAAACCGATCAACAGAGTTGCGTTACAAGGTTCAATTTCTAATTAAAACCTGCCTCCACGCAATCAACAAGATAAATGATCTGACAGACATACACAACAAAGTGATTTCATAAAACTGATGAATGAATCGATCAGTTATCGAACCCTAAAAATATTATAGCAGTTACGAAAAAAAACGCTACGCAGTAAATCTGGGATCACGAAATATGTACAAGGTCAGTTTGTAATTTTGGACTCTCAATAACAAATTGGGGGTTTTCTTTCTAGTGGTCAGGCGGTCGGAACTAACTGGGCCATTTATTTTTCGGTTGCGATCCAATTATTTTTGGGAGCGTTAGTAGGTATGGCATTAATCTTTGAGCGGGCAGTGACGCACGCACCTCCCAATGGTTAGCTGACTAATCGATTGGAAGGGAGATTTATTGTTGTTGAATTTATTTTTGGCGAGCTTCCCTATTTGACCTTGCGGCGTATTAGAACAAATAACACCAACCAATAATACTTGAGGCACTTGATTGACTTGAATGTTTTTTTATTAAATGACAATATTAATGTTAATTATATTTGAATGTCTATTGTGAAGTATTTATATTTAACATAAGACATTTAAATATGAAAACGTAAGTTGTTTATTTGTTAAAACTTATATTGTCATTAATTAGTCGGCATGTCTTCAATATATCATTTTATAGTAATAAAAGAAAAAGCAAGCGTCTGCGGCGCATTAATGTGGACTGCTGCCTTCCGATCTGGACGGTACAGATTCAAATCCCGTCACGCACCATTGTTTTTCGAAGTTTCGAAAATTATAAATGTACGTTTATCCGACTCTCTTACTTAATAATCGTGAGGAAACCTGTGCACGCCTACGAAGAAATTCAAAGAGTGCGTGAAGGCGCCCAATTCGCACTGAGCCCGGGTGGACGACTAAGGCCTATTCACCCTATGCGGATCATGTCCCTCGGTGGAGTCGTATAATGAAAGAAAAGAAAGAAAGAAAAAGCTTTATTTGACAAGACGAAGACACTACATAACATTGTACAAACACATTTTAAAGAAAAACAACAAAAAGAAAAGACCAAATATGAAAGTGAGTAGAAAAGTTAAACAATGAATAAATATTTACAATGAGGTGAAGAGAAAAAAAATAAAATAATAAATAACAAAAAAGAAAGTTTTAATAATAAAAAGAAAGTTAATATGTACAATATCTATCAAGTTAATATGAATAAATATGCAGTATCCTTCCTGTCAAAAAGGTCTCTGCCTCAGCATGGCTGCCTTGCATTGTTGGGATTCAACACACAGGCAGCGCTGATTTTCTGGTAGGACCTTGGTGACGACGAGCCAAACTGGAATCAGGCTTATGCAATTAATAAACCCATTTCACAACATAAAATACATATATAGTATAATACATTACATACAATAACTATAATTTATGAATATTATTATTTAAAAAATAATAAAAAATCTGGCAATAATATTGTATATAAATAAATAATGGCATATAAACAGTAACATATAAATATTTTTTTGTTGCATACCAGTACACAAAGCTAAACACATTAATAATTTATTAATAATATATCGTACTTGGCTGTACAGCTGTGGTTGCTTTGACATAGTCTGTGAAAAACCCATCTGGCGGTGTCAAAATTAAGTGTCACTTGAAAACAAACGAAAGTTTGCAATGTTGAATGTTCACCTACCTCACCAAGCAATTTATAAACAAAAACAAAAGAAATAATCGGGTTGCCACACCCTGCCACGTAATGCCACGTGCATGCATGATCTGCATCACATAGTTATGCAATGCAAGTCGCTTTTTATCGGACTCTTGTATTACAGATGACCCTATACGTATTCGTTTGCCTGGCAGGCACTGCCTCTTAATCAGTAACTGAGCATCGTGAATAGCCAGAAAGTAAGTATCTATAACCTCTCTTGGGAGGAGAGGTACATGACCTTGAGACGTTTTTTAAAAACAGAAATTGTTTTCAGATCACGGATAGGCGGAGGTATGTCGTTCCAACACCGCGTGGCCGCGAATCTGAAAGAACCCCGAAAAGCGGTGGTGCGATGTGTTGGTGTTACAAAGATGTGGGTGCAGGCCCGCTTACCATATCTTTTCTGGTCTTGCACCCAGGCTAGTTTTTCATATAGATACTTTGGTTTACAGGTTTTAATGATGCCGAACATAAACGTTGCTAGGTGTATCTTTCGTCGTGCTTCCATTTTGAGCAAGTTTGAAGCATTCAGGAATGGTGTTACATGCGAGCGGGGAGGGATGTGGAAACAGAAACGAGCACAGGCGTTCTGTATTCTCTGCACAAGACTGGCCGTCCTACTTAGGAGGCAAGGTCCATACACAGTGTCGCAGTAGTAAGGACAATATTAATGCTTCACAAAGTTGAATCCTAAGGCTCTCGCACAGGTATGACCTATACAACAATTTTAGGCGATAAAAACATTTCCTTGCGCATTCTGTTAGATGGCTTTCAAAATTTAGACTCGTGTCTATGATTAAGCCTAGATTTCTGGCTTCATCCACTCTTTCCATGATATGGCCCTCAATGCTGATGTCAAGAGACGCTCCTTGATTTATAATTTCCAGATTTTTTTTGGAGCCAATAATCATGTATTTTTGACTTGGTAGGATTGACAAGGAGACTGTTGGCTTTGCACCAGGATGATATTTGCCTGATTATGAGCTGATGATGATAAAAAAATAATAACCTAAATTTTTCTGTACTCTGGTTGATTGTAATCATTTGTGAGAGTGTTTGTTGTAATATAAAATTAAGGCAAAACTGAGCGCTTATAACAACATTGACAACGACTCTTAAGATTATGAAATTTGTAAAGTACCTGCTGGGAGTTCTAATGCGGACACACATTATGAATATTTTAATTTTAAAACCCTGCGCGTAAAGTACCTTATAATTGTATACGTAATGAGTTTACAAACTGTCAATACATACCCATATTTCAGAGGAAACTTTGAATAAAAGTGTGCTTAAATATTATACTAGCTTTGCCCGCGGCTTCGCTCGCGTTAAATTCAGGATAACATAGTATGGAAACAGTAATAGTCCATTAGTAGACCGTCGGTGGCTCATTGATGAAGCCTGCTGTTTTCCGAGCTGGAGGGTGCAGGTTCAAATCCCGCCACGCATCAATGTGTTTTCGAATTTTCGAAAATTATATGTACGCTCTTGCGGTAAAGGAAACATCGTGAGGAAACCTGCGCACCACGGTAACGTCAGAAGCTACATAATGGTTTACTTAGAATGGAATTTCAATATAATATAATAACTCAATTTGTAACTGGTAGTAGTACAAAGTAATAATATTGACGACAATTTAGTGTAGCGAATGTAATTTCAATAATTCAAAATCCTAGTTAGTAACATTGTATACAACGTCCATCTTTGTTTGCGTATCTTGCTAATCCGTTGTGGTCTCTATAACAAATATTGCAATTTCAACTAAAAGCAAACCAGTGCATTTATCAAACCAATTCCGTTCATGTTCCGTTTGCAATGCCATAAATTTCGTGCGCAGATTTCCATGGCTTGATTTCCAACCTTTTTGCTAAGTGAATGTTCTAATTGAAACATAACCCTTCCACATTACCTCGTAGGTGGCATACATTCATTTATTACTTAAATATTTAAGATTTTCTAGTCAGGCTGTGTGGGAAGACCATTGACCTGCAGTGGTACGTTGTAGGCTTTTCAATTTATTGGAATATATATAAATATCATAAAAACGTTTCAAAAATACACGTATCTATGCTACGAGGGCTACACTTAACATTTTTAGAACTGGCTACTCAAAAGCAATATAGGTAGTAATAACAAAGGTAAAATTTATAAATGGAACGCTCTACGAATAATACTGAGGATATATTAAATTTATTCATTTGTCATTTGTTTTATGATTTGGCGGAAAAATGAAACTAGTCTGTGTAACGTTATTATGAATTTTCGTGATTGCTTGATAGAATTATATTTTATGACTTTTGATGTCATCTAAGTGAACAAAAAGGTTATAATAGACTACGATTGGCCTTTCGCGCTGCCGTGGTCCAGAATAGTGGGGCTGCCAGGAACTGGGGGCCGATTATTTCTGGCGCTGATCAATGGGGGGGGGGGGGTGTCCGCAGTCTGAACCAGTACGCACTACTGCCCACCATCCGGTATATTATCCCTTTGTCTGCTCTTACGACAGCCTCAGGAGGAGAAGGGGTGGAGTCAAAAGTATTCTAAATGGCCGTCCCCACACGGCTATGATAACGACTTTACTGTTATGATCCCGAAACTATAAGACAGTCATCTCAGTGGGTGTTGTCTTTCGAGGAGTTGCCAACTAAGACAGGTCGAGCGTGGGAAAAAGACGGTGGTTCTTAGGAAGAACAAGTCCTTACGCGACAAGTGTTTTAAAGGATCGAAAATCAGGTACTGCGGAGTAGTACAGTAGCAATTGTTTGCCACGTGTTTTGGAAAAATTGCGTGAGAAACAACCTCAGAGTCTTCTTCACGACGACAATGCTTCGTCACACACCGCTAGACTTACGATCGATTATTTGGCGACCTCAGACTAAGAAGAACTGGGTCATCTGCCAAACAGCCCCGTGCTCGCAACCTGTAATTTTTATTTATTCAGAAAATAAACGAATACCATCTAGTAAAACGTTATATGGACGCAAAGAAGCTGTAGCTATGTTTCAGAAGGTCGCGAAGAGATCTGAGGATGAGTGGGCAAAGAGCTTTTCTCAGTGGTTTTTATTGGATGCAGCGATATATTGAAGTAAATGGACACTATTTGAAAAGATAAAATAATGGTAAACTTTTGCTATTCGGCTGCTAATTTCATCAGTTTCTGATTTTCTAAATGATTTATTTGACAATGGTACGGAAAATATATCTATATAACATATATTTGTATGGGGTTAATGCTTTGGTGTACGAGTAATAACTGAGATCCAACATTACACAAAACAGTTTTCACATAGTCATTAGCGCGTATACGTAATCTCGCGCGTAAGTTTAGACCGCTATTAATTTACATGTGGAAACTATTTATTTCCATATTAAGGTTTGTTGCAGCAATTTAAAGGACGTGGCTCACTGAAGATTATCCAATATCATATGCAAATAGGTGGTTAATTTTCATCAGAATGTTTTTATTAAGCGGCTCTCCGTCGGCTTCCCTTCAAGCTTTATGGATCATATGGAGGGAATTTATTACACCGTCATTCGACTAAATTTCGCCACAATGTTGCTGACTGTAGGAAATGAGGGTCGGCAGATGTTGCTCGATACATAAAAAGTCGAAAATAAGGATGCCAAGATGGCAGTTATTAATGTATTGATGGTGCCTGCTAAGTAGTAGCTGTAAGGAAAGCGTTAATGTAGAAACTATACTATAGAAAATTACGTACTAGGTACTGTCAATCGATCTATTCATTGTAATGTTTGAGACGTCGGCTAGTACACCAACGCTTCCGGGTTCGATCCCCAGGCGGTACAAACATTTGTGTGCATGACCAGTTCTGTTTGTATTGGTCGGGGTGTTTTATTTGTATAATATGTATGTATTAACAAAAAACTGTATCCAAGTATGTATACCAGTTGTTTAGTACCCGAAACACAAACTTCACGCTTACCTTGAGCCTAGATGGCGTTGTGGCAAAAATCATCACAAAATAGACGTCAAATGTTGATTTTCTTAATCTGCTTAATTCTGCTTAATCTTTCTCTTATTTGGATATGTTTGAACGCCAAGTCCGGTCCACAAAGTAATTAACGAAAATAATTTTCCTTGCACCCTAATATCATATCGAATGGGATTGGCCAAACAAAATAAGTCAGCCTGCTTTAAGTCTAAACGCGTTTCACGAAGGTCGGTGTTGAAATTAAGTTGGACGTATATGTGACGGCGTGACATGGGTCGCGTCACGGGACTACGTTCATGCTGTTCCCCCCTTATGATATAGCCGTGAATCCCAGATATATATATGACGTGCTCGTTGAAGCATTTGACATTGACTTTGTTGCGAGCCGCTGGAGCGAACATTAGGACCGATGTTTGTGTTAGGTGTTTAAATTTTTTTGTGTATAATTTCCAACAGTGAAATTTCTAACAGAGATGTAAAGTTAAATACGTAGTTATTTAAGTATTTGGTGTTTTGAACTTTTGATTTTCGGGTGCAGTTATTTTTGGATTAATAATAAATTAACTATATGTACAATCACGAAGAAATAACAAAAAAATGATCGAGCCGCTGGGCGCATACGTTGACTTATAGTTATATTTATGACATACAATTATTCTTTAAAATGTTGACTTTATGGCGTCATTAAAAGGGTACAAACTCAAAAGCACGCCGCACTACTATGTCAGTATGACATATGGCGAGTGACGTGATTATGAATGAAAATTCTGCCTTGACACAGTTTTGCCGCAGGAACTTTGAGTGAGATGGTGCGTTTAGTAAGTCTATGTAGCTATTAAATTATTTGGCGCAGGGTGTATGTGAGATGAGCCCTTACATATTATTGTGTCGTTACAGGTTTGATAAAGCCTATAACGTATAAAGAATGTTCAACGGCCAAGTCACACAACATCAACCATAATAAATAATTAATTGCAGTAAGGAACCTTAGACTTGGCACGTCTTTGTCTTGATTTCATTACTTTTTAGAGATAATCAAGCAGCTCCATCGAGACTTGGCTAGATTTTTTACAGAATGTTTTGGTGGGATAAGAAAAATTACTGCCATACATAGCCAATAATTCCAAACGCAAAACTGTTATGACAGGTCTAATTTTGGCACCCACACTCACAATATAGGCTCACGGTGCTTGTCAGGATAGCTTACTAGGCATAGATAATTTCATTAAATGTTAAAAATTAAATAATAATAAAATATACCTTTGCTTATATTTAAGAACAGAAATACAATTATTAGAAAAACCAGGTTTCTAATTTTATTACAAGTAGTTAGTTATTTTATTTCTTTTACTAAGAACACTGAAAGTAAATGTCACATCATTATTGGTTATTTTTTTTATTTTATATACAAACTATTGTCTATATTTGTCTTTCAATTCAAATCCTTTAAGAATGTATTTTATGGTAAATAGCGCTTAGTTTTTGGACGAGTCGTTATACAAGTGAGTCTTTACTCACTAAAAAATACCACATACATTTTCTCATCAACAGAAATCAAGCAATAGCATTAACATTGACAACAGTAAGTCTTAACGTTACTTAAAATATGTTTTAATTTTAATAAAAAAATGAACATAGTATCTAAAAACATAATTTAAATATGCAAAAAACTTTATACTGTATTAAAATTACAAGTACATACCAGTACACATTTTGTAAATGAGAAAAGTACGATATCTAAGCAATATAGACATTTTTTTACAGGTAAGTTTCTACGCCAGATAAGTCTAACTCTTGTAATATTCACTAAAAATATATGATATCATGCGAAAAATACCCACTCTGGCGTACAATATACTCGTACCATTACCTGGAATTAATAATTATAGTCCTAAATAATTTAATAATGTTTGAATTTCATTAAACGAAGTAATTTATTGCTTAACCACACTTCAGTGCTTTTAAGTCTTAATTAATATAGAAGGTTCTCTTTGACCGTAAAATAAACTAACCTTGATTATAGTTACGTTTGATGTGAAGTAGAATTATATTGGACCATTTGATTCTTATGTTTTCATTAGAGAAAATTATCCCAAATTATTCTAAGTAGGCGCAAAAGCGACAGTCCTATTTGTAATAACAACTAACAAGATTCGCTTCTCCTTGTTCATCACAGCAAGCTTTTTTGAAAGAAATAAAAACAATGTATTTTTTAATACATATTTGTGTGTATTAGTCCAATAAATCTTGAACAACAATATTATTATTAAAAAAAGAAATTTTTTTTATTTAAACCAACAATAACACAAAGGTGATTAATTTTAAAAAAACAAATAAAGAGAACTTCAATACAACTAACAATTAATCGGCCAATAGGTCACTGCCTCGGCATATGCTGTCATGGATGACTTTGTTACCAATGACAATGACAGCGCTGATAATTTTGTGGTCGGGCCTTCTATTTCACGGGACGAAATCTGGCACTGCAGTGGTCCCTATATTTTCTTCAATAAATCAATCAGCCCACCATTGTCTGCTGAACGTAGGCCTCCCTTCAATCGGCGCCAACCTTCCCGGTCTTTATCTTCCACCAGCCACCCCTCGAATCGTCGGTCCATCACTCCAAACGTCCCACACTGCGCTTGCCTAAGCGAGGTCGCCACTCCAATAAGTTTCGGCTCTATCGATCATCGACCGTCTGGAGATATAACCTGCCCATTTTACTTCAGCGTGATGATTCTTAGAGCAATCTCGATAATCTTGGTTCGCCGACGGATTTCCTTATTCCTTATTTAGGAAAATAATTTTGCAAAACATAATTTTAAAGTAGATAAATTTTATAAACGGTGTGGTTGTGCTATGTTGAAATGGAAGCGCTATACCATGAGTAGGTAGGACTCGCTTCTTATGCACATCTACGGATTCTCTCAAAGTTAGCAAGTTCAACAATGATCCCAATTTTTGGAGGTACATATCATGTTGGGGATCTTTGTTTCCTTTACTTTTAAACCCTACTGTCCATTAACTTAAGTTGGGAGTTCAAACAACAGGCGCGTTTGCTTATTTTGCAGTTTTGTATACATATATTTTTTCGGATTTTGTGCATGAAGGAAAACAAATTTACTATGTAAGCAATCAACTGACATGAATATTGAAAACAACAACGGATTTATTTGCTTTTACGATTTACAACGAGGCAATATATTTTTTAAAGTATTTATATTCCTGATATGCGAATAAACTTTTTGATTACACAATGGGTTGAAATTTGAATGCTCTCTTTGAGACAAAATTAGATACAAACACATCGCAAAAAATACAGAGACTCTATCTCTTACAAGCGACCTGTTTTTACAATCACATTTGGGGTATGAACCTATGGGCTCCTCCTCCTATATTGGTCCTATAAATTGCTCATATGCAATTTATAGGACCAATATAAGCTAAGATGACTGACTCGTGGGGCATCAAACCAAAAAAGGCCCTGGACTGGAATTCCATATTAAAATCCATCATTGAAGGAGGGAGGCCTAGCCTTGTAGAAAGGAAAAATAATTTTCTCAGTACTACGTACGAAGACTTCTCTGTGGGTGTATGAAGGAGCGCAGTAAACAGGGTAAAGTCAACTGTATCTCTTAATCCATTAGTTTCAATAAGGAAAAACATATTTACTCATACCATCCTGTTATAACAACAGTTATTCAGCAATAATGAAATATTAAAAAATAAACACGCCGAGTAAACTATTAACCTTTATTCATTGTGGGAGCATTGAATGGAAGTACATTTACTGTTCATTATTGTACGGGTAAATATACACTGAAATTGAATCATGTATACTGACAGCTAGTGACCTACTTCCGAAATTATGCAAAGGTTATTGTTCTCGGGAAAGGAGACAGTGCTGATTAGTTCAAGTAAATACCGTTAAGCTTTTGGGGCTTACAGGATTTGGTTCCTTGATTAGGGATATTTTGACGTCAGTTGACAAATAGAGTAAAAAGCACTTATATTTTAACAAGGTGCTTTTTATAAGTGCTTCAATTCAAAAACAATTTCCTTAACAATTAACATGAGATGTATGTGTGAGATCCTTGAAACTGAGGAAAAAACCTTTAAATTTTAACATAAAATAAACATACCTACGTTTATTTATAAAGCAAGAAAACGTATATACTAAGGGAGGAGGGTTTCATGTGATCTCGTTGCTGATCATCGAAATATAATTTACCCCATAAAAATAGGTATAATCAAAATATACAAGTAAGACTTTAGGGTCAAGAGGGGTGTATAGTCATCATGTTCAGATTTCCTCTGCAACAGACTTTACAGAAAGAAATGCATTCGGAAACCATATATGCCATTATAGTTAAATTTCATTAGCGGCTCGGCAGACAATAGATTCATGTATTGTATGTTGTGAGTTTCTACCCGTGCTACGTACGACCGCTTAACACTTCATGACTGGGTACCAGTAAATTCTATTTGTATGTAGCCCTTGAGTCAAGAAGAAATGTTCGAAATATTGTGTAATTGTTACTGCG
Source organism: Leucinodes orbonalis (assembly GCA_019425675.1). Lineage (NCBI taxonomy): Eukaryota > Metazoa > Arthropoda > Insecta > Lepidoptera > Crambidae > Leucinodes > Leucinodes orbonalis. The sequence goes on along the minus strand of PQWD01001801.1, from coordinate 72,335 downwards.
TGAAGAATTCATTTTAACTGAAATCGGAATGAATCCTCAATGTATTAAGACATCATAATAATGGTCCGCTCACATTTGACCTAAATCTTCTTCTTCAAGACTTCAACAATGCTCTGAAACATTAAAAACAATTTTATGTGGATGTACACAATTGCCGATTACTTTTAAGTTAAAACTGTCAATGCGAATTGCCACTGCAGAAGTTAATCCGCCATCAACTATGATATTTATCGTCCACCCAATGAAGTGGTTGGACTTTAAAGCGGTTTAACGACTTCACAGTTGAGTTTTATTGCGATTTTACATGGGGACATTGTTGTGGCGTACATCAAAAGGAGCTACTTCATAGTTGCAGGCGACAAAGAGCTGATTGGAAATTTATTTGGATAGAAAGAACAGCCTATCTGATTTCAAAAAAAATATTTCAAAAAAGTCTTCAATACCTATAAAAACTAGAAGATATCGTTAAATAGGTTTGAATAATCGAAGCTTCTGCCGTAGATTTCAATTTGACATTCATAAGAGTTACTTACGGAATTATACTAAATAATTTTTTTTTAATATTGATTTTAATTTTACTGATGCTTCTTATGGTTACTGTTCAATTAATTTCGAAGTATTAATTAACTGATTGTGCATACTCGTACGCTGTACAGGACGTGTAATACCTGAATACAATTAAGTGCTGTCGTGTAAGTAGTCGGGTTCCTTGCGATGAACGCCATCGCTTACATTTTGTTTTATTTAAAGAAAATCATCATTATCATCATCATCAGCTCATCATCAGTGCGGATTGGACGACTTCACACACAACCTTCGAATCTCTTTGCAGGCGTGCATGAAGGTTTCCTCACGATGTTTTCCTTCACCGTAAGAACGTCGGATAACGTACATATATTTTGAAAATTCGAAAATACAATTGGTACCTGTCGGGATTTGAACCTCAGTACTCGGTAGGAAGGCGACAGTCCACACCATTGAACCACCGACGCTCAAATGAAAAATAAAATGTGTAATGGAATTAAACTATGTAATTTTAAGGCAGTTGAAGGAGCACCCCTGGTAATCCTTTCAAACAAAATATTTATATTTTAATCTCAGCTATTCTCTCAGCAGCGCAAAGCAAACTGTAATTTCTAAACAAACTGCACACTAACGCCACTTTGTTTTCATAAAGGAAAGTTTCTTAATTAACACTGTGTCATTTGCAGCGTTGCTGTATTTTATTCCTGTAAACGCCAGTATAGCTGGGAGTACTAAATAATAAATAATTATTTTGTTATCGCACAGCAATTTAGCCTCTAATTTGATGGGGGCAAGAAGTAACGATGAATCATAACAAAATTCTACAATAAGATTGCTTATGAGACCATTATATTTTTTGTGATTAAAAATGTTTATGATCCCTTGGTGTCTAAAGCTTAACATAATTATTCTATTTAGGCAATTCGAAATCATGGGCATGGTGACACTTAACATCGCTGTATGCGCGTTTGCTACATACTTCATAAAAATATTTATAATAAAAAGTAATTTAAAATTAAAAACCTAATGCCTTAGTATTTCAGAAATATAATGTTTTAAAATTATTTTTAGAACACTAATTATGCTTACGGATACTCTGGTGCATTTCATAAGAACATATTTATAGCTAGATAAATTTTCCGACATGTTTTCACTTCAGGAAGATAGATTCCTCAAACCCAGTCCCATTATTTTGTTTTGTAGGAGCCATTAATTCCGCTGTATTTGACGTAATTCGTAATAAATGAAATCAATCTAAACAAGTCAATATTAGCAAACGTATAAACCGGAACAGCGTACCAGTATCAATACTTGATACGATTCACAAATATTCCTAAAAAATTACAAAGCAAGAAAATTTGCGGAAAAGTAAACGGTAAAATTTTACGCATTAGGTCTAAATAAGGCATAAATCGTTCTTAGTACATACGAATGTGCTATCTTTAAGAAATGAATTCACGGTTATGTTGAATTATATATTTACTAGTTTAAAAAAATGGGTTTCTTTTTTATTCGATAAATACTACCAAAAGGGACGATTCATTTGACGTATTACTTCAAAAGGATTTGTCGTGGATCTTAGAAGAGAGATTTGAGTTTTGCGGAACAAGCTCAGGTAACTTCGGCTTTGCTCCTTTTGTGTGCTACTTTCACTTTGTATGAACATTGTAAAGATTTCTGCTTCAGTTGCGATTCCGATATTACCTACCAAATTTCTATGGAACTTTACGGCATACTTTGTCTATTGTAAACAACTACTATGTAAGTTATTTATGATGCTTTTATGTTTCAGCTGATCTGAAATTAGAATTGAGAATTGTGTTGACGATGCTTGGTTTAAAGTCACGATTTTAATCAAATAGGTATTATATTTTTAAGTTTCTTCTCATATAAGACTTATTGCATGGAAATATTTGTCGTTAAAAATATTGCAATAAAATATCTTTATAAGTAGGTAATAAGTATCAGATATTAATTTATTTTACCAAATAACGACTGAATATAATCTAACTAGGTCTCATTTTAATATTTAAGGAAGGGTGATCTCAGCGAATTTTTATTCTTATGCTAAATTACGAATAGACGCTCCAAGATAAATGATTTTTCGAAGCCATTGGAGCTCGCCGTGGAAAGTTGCGCAGTAAATATGCTAACTCGCGGATAGATTGCTATAACAGTATCGGAAACCATAACTTCTTTAACGTCATTAAACCTCACTTCAAAGTTGCCGGCACCAAAGATAACAAGTTCCAACGCTCTATGTAAAGACAAATTACAATGTGGATGATTTAATCAGGCCACTGTCTTTCGTAATACAATATCGTCGGAGCTTCAGCCATTTTATTGAGCTGGCAAATTTTCACTATTTATTATTCATGAAGGGCATTTGTTAAAGCAACTGTAAATACATGTTAAAGAGTGAGCTGAGGGTGGGACCATGTACAAAGTAAATATATCAGTCTGACAAGGGCATTCATCTTGAGGATGGAGAACGCCTAACCTTTAAACGATTTATGAGGGGCATGGCGACTGGTAAACACCCGTCCGCGGTACACTACTATAAATAACTCAATTTTTAACATAACTTCGACTTATATTCGAATCGCATATTGATAAGCTTCGAAAACTGTGGTACGAGCATACTCGCTTGCTTCAAAATGTTATTTCACGCTATATTCTTTACAGTGCCTGGTGTTAAGAGTACTTAGTTTTTAAGAATAGAGACTTGCGTATGCAGACTTATAAAATACGTTATGGACAGGTCATGTATTGTCAGTGATTTTAATAGATTTTTGAATACTGGTGGCTTTTATAATTTAATTATGAATTATTTAACTGATTTTGCATCTATTCCAAATTTACCGACAAAATACGTTGCAATATTCAATCAAGTAGTTCAAAGACCGTGCCACTAATATCAAACTCGGTATGGTTAAGCGATACCCGAGCCACCTAGTTTTCTAATCTCGCCTCAAGCGTCGCATAATGTTAGACGCTCATTTTGTGAATACATGCAACACACGCGCTCTGAAAATGCAAATTTGTGCAACGGCCAGCATCACTTTGAAAATTTAAATTGAATGGTCAAACGAAGATTCATGAATTAAGCATCCATAAAACTTGCATTTAAGAGGTAACGTAAACAGATTCGGCCGGGTATCTAATTTATGCATCTGAAGCGAAAACCTTTGTTGATGTGACGGATGGATAATGACAGCGGCCCTCGTGGGTTTCAAGCGAGTTCTTTGTTTTAACCATCGTAAATTAGATGTTATTAATGAAAACGCAGAAAGGTTTCCATGTCGCTTTGTATTGGGAGTAATAAATATTTGGGAGATATTCGTGGCATTTCTCGAATACAAGAACGGGCGGGATAGGTTCCATTTGTCCTTTCAAAGCCCGTGTGTCACTTCTTTTGTGATTTATTTTTCAAGCGAGGATTTTATATTAATAGTCACAATTCTAATAATAAACTAAACAATTTATAATCTAAAAATAACTCTGACCAAAAGGGTGTTTCCGTACGTCCGCGATGTTAGCTTTCATAACCTGGTTTAATTGGGTCGAGCAAATATGGTTATTGATTTTCGGATCATTATCATAAAACCGCTTTCGGAATACCAACCTTTATTTTGTCAGCAGATGACGTAATAACATTGTTGTGGTGGCCATGAATTTCAATGATTTTGGAAATTTATTTTTAAATAACCAAAATGTTTGAATTACTAAGTATGTATTTAATCGACAACAATCGAAAATATCTTTTATGAGATCTTATATCTTACCCTGCTTGGACTGCTCGCATCCGAAAACCCACCGAGTTTAGGGTCCAGAATTGGTTACATTAAAAGTCTATTATTCATGTTTAAAAATGTATTTATATAGGTATTCTTTTATTTCTAAGATGAAGATAATTTATTTGTACCAAAAGGTGTACAAATGCTTTGTTATATATGTGCGGGTATATAATATATATACCCGCACAGACACACGGCAACATAAGGAGAGACCAGGCCCTTTTCACGACAAAATTTAAATTTTTGGGTACTTATTATATTTCTCTTTTTATATTGTATTGTACTTGTATGTCATTGTAAGAACATTGGTACGTAGCGGGATTTGAACCTGCACCCTCCAGATTGGAAGGCAAAAGTCCACATCAACGAGCTATCGAAGCTCTCACCCTTTAGCCCCTCGGTGGGACGTATAATGAGCTGATGATAATACTGCCCGCGATAAAACCCATCAAACCATTTTATCCACAGTCTATTATTTCCTTTCAAGATTCAATAATTATGTTGTAAGCTTAATAATAAATATGCGGCCTGACGTGTTGGAAAAGATAACAGTATTCATTAATATAGAAAAACGCGAGTATAATAGTTTTCGTATATGTCACGTAACAACTCGAAAACATTCGTTCTTCCTTGTTGTATCAGTGAATATTGTATGAAGCAAAATACCGGTCATTGTTATCCGAATGAAATATGAGTGAAGTCGCTATTGGAGCATTGTCCGTCGCGACAAAGCCGGCGCCGACTCGGGGGAAACTTCTTCCGAGAGACAAAATTTAATTTCTCTGATTTTGAGCCGTCGCCCGCCGAATACGCTTTTATAGTCGATGCCTTTATGTGCTTCAGGTCAGATTCCAGTCAATAGAATCGCGATATTGTGCAGCATTTGTTGGGAATGACTAGCACATCTGCAGTGTCCCCGACGAGGGTGAAATATAAAGGGAATTTGTTTAGAAGTTTGCAATATCGCGAACTTTCCTATTGTGCCGACGCTGTATTAGGTCCCAACAATGGTTTCGTTCGATGATAGCGTTCTTAGTTTTGTTGTTCACTTGCCGTTGGTTTCGATTGTTGTAGAATTACTAGTCAACATTTGAGTTTGTGCCGAGAAAATTTTATCCAACATAAAATTAGTTTACTCGTATTCGTTAAACATACAATCCAATCATTGTAAGAATCAGAGAAAATATATTCTTGATCCTAAAGTTGCGTGTAAAAACCGTGTCACTATTAATATAGTTTTATAACAATGTCGACGAATCACTGACATTAACAAATTTAATTTCTACGATACATTTACTTTATTATTAAGCTTAATAATTTCACTTAGGTAATGAATAAATTATTATTCTTTATTCTGGGTCTGTACGGTCCGTTGATGATTCATATAAACCAATGACACTTTAAAATATATGAAATATTATAGGAATTCAATTACTAATAAAAATCCTTATATTCTCTCGAAAAATACTGCGACATACATTCTTCATCGGGTAACTAAAAATAATTTGTACTTCACTGAAATTTAGGGAGGCAGTCGGTCCGATTTTGTAACTTTTACACGGGTCCTCTTAATTAGCATTTTACAAAGGGTCTGATTACCACATTAAACCTAATTTGCAGGCAACACAGTGTCCAATGGATATTCACTGGAGGGTTGTCGACATTGACATGTCCACTTGAAGTCGAATTCGCTTTATAAGTGATCTCCAACGAAGTGGAATTTTCAAAAGGCCTCAGCTGACAATGGACTGAATAATTAAAAGCTATTTCAATAGGTTCGCAGACGGCTTCTTTGTTCAGAATACAATTATGTTACTGTTGTTTGTGGGGTTTGATCATTATTAGATACGTTTATTATTAAAATTATTATTATTTATTGTATTGTAAGGGATGAAAGCCTTTCGGAGTGTAAATTCAGCGCATGGATAGAATTAGTAAGTTTCATATGAATTACAAGTATCCCCAGACATTTGGGACAAACCGAGCATATGTATAATCTCTAAATAAATAATGAATAAATATCCACTGACATTCACACAGCGCCATCTAGCCCCAAGTTAAGCGTTAAGCCTGTATTATGGGTACTAAACAACGGATAAACATACATATATACATTTTTTTGTAAATACATACATATTATCCCTCCTATCTAAGGAATCGTTTTTCTTTTGTACACCAACCTGATGATCCTTGTAGGTCCCACTTAAGGTCTCTTCTTAAATTTCCAGCACATAAGTCTGATTTCTTCTCGTATTCTTTCTCTGTTCATGCAGTCAGACTGTGGAATTCTCTGCCTTCTACAATTCGCGATAGTGCAAGTGTCTCCTTGTTTAAGAGACGAGTTAAAGACTTCTATCTTTCTTCTATTTAAATGTATGTATACATCATATTTTTCTACATGTAAATTTATCATTTCTTTATATGTCTATATGAATTAAAATAATTTAGGGTGCTTATATTATTTTTTATAAGTTATGTATTTATCCATAATCATATATATATTTCATATATGTGTATTTTTATTTTATTATTAGTACACACTTGCCTACTTTTCTTACTTTGTTTCCTTTTGTTTTGGCCAGCTGGAAGAAATTTCATTGTGAAATAAGCTGTGCGTACTTTTCCATGTTTATTGTGTTTTGTCTTTTTGTGTGTGCATAAATTGTTAAATAAATAAATGAAAACACCCATACCATTACAAACAGACATGTTCATACACACAAATGTTTGTACTGCCCGGAGATCGAAACCGGAACCCTTGGTGTTGCGGCCGACCTCTCAACAACAAAATGGTACCCAAACAATGGATATGAATTTATTTACTTTTATTTCGAAATAAAGTCAGACCAATCGAAACAAAATATATTCACGCAGAAATAAAACAAAATATAGACGGTGTCATTTGCCGTCTGCTAGTTATCACATAAAAAAGAACAAATGTTTGATCTGAGCCCAAGACGTTTATAAACTTCGAATCTTTTTTCATAAATCCTAGCTACCTTATATATCCTATAACTTATAGCCTCGTTAGGGACGAATCAATGTTAAACTGGAATCTCCACTGTGCAGTATGCAATGTGTATCAAAAGTAGCTTTCTGTGCTATTTGCTCTGGAAATAATTCTATTTATCCATTCAGATGCAGTGGAGGCCCGGAGCTCGTACTCTAGAAAGCACCGAATCGAATTTAAGTTGACACGGGATTGGGTGCACGAAATTTATTGCATTGCTAGTAAAAGTCACAGGGGAAAGTCCATTTTAACTTTAAATAATTGTTACGCTGCTGGGAATCAATGTTTGGGAACCGCTAGGAGTCGCGTAACTATGTCAATAGTTTAAACTGTATCCTTAAATACACTTTTTTATTACTTCTATTATTGGTAGGTACTAAATTTCAAATGACGACCTTACGGTGAAGGAAAACATCGTGAGGAAACCTTCATGCACGCCTGCGAAGAGATTCGAAGGTTGTGTGTGAAGTCGTCCAATCCGCACTGGGCCCGCGTGGACGACTAAGGCCTAATCACCCTATACGGGTAGGCTCGTGCCCCTTGGTGGGGACGTTTAATAAGCTGATGATGAAATTTCAAATTAGATTGACTTAATTTTGCATTACATTGCGGTTATTGGTAACATAGCTTTTAAACTCTTAATTCACGATTAAAACGATATAACCCAGTGCTTAAAACTAGATTTCACTTGCTGAAGTAGTCAGCTTTACTGATGATGATGATGCAGGTTACGCAATTGACTTTATGAAATCCTTATCAACTTATAGAATTTTATATTCCATAAGTCTCGTATCTTGAAGTTAGTTTTTTCTGTCTCCAGTAAAAACACTATTTTAACAAAAAATGATTTGCAAATAGCCAGCTCTAGTCATTTTCTTGCGAGCTAGATGTAGAATGTCACATAAATATGTATACAGTGTAAGTCCTGTCAAGTGGTTAAACTAAGTCTCCGAGACTAATGCCGAGTCATTTCTGTTTCCCGCTCTGACATTTGTCATGCGTTTATCAGAGATGTGTTCAAAACTCAGTGTGTAATATACTAGGCAGACGTTTGTCTCTACATATTAGACTAGGTCTATTAAAGATGTGGTTAAGAAAATACGGGTTTGAAGTTAAAGGGGGGATGAACATGTTTTGTCACCTCAATATCTATTGATCTGGGTGTTTTTACGTTTGATATGTATGAATTATATAAATATCATCAACCTATAACGGCCTATATACATGTATGTAGGTTATTCTCTTGGCATAACCTGAGGCGGAACCCTTTGAGCTTTTTTAAAGAAATACCTGTACATCCTTTGGTCTTTTAATTTAATGTTATCAATTGTATTTATTTGTTATTTTTGTAAAGTTAATAAATAGTTTCTTTCTTTCTCTTTCTCTCTTCAACCTGTTGCATTCCACTTCTGGATATAGGTCTCCTCATATTGCGCCGGATATCCTCCGCATTCCTCATCCAATCTAAGTACTATTTATTGTTAAGTTATTTGAAAAATATAAGCATCATGTCACTTCGCTTACGCGAGTATAACAAAGAGATACTAGGCAACTTAGCGTAATAATCAAATAAACCCTAAATCTGGGTCTACTCTAAACTTAGTCATATTAACAGTATCGCATGACTAAAGTAAATCTTGAATTTGCAAATGTAATGTACGTAAACCCAAACACGATTTCGCTTGTCCCAGACATTTTGAAATGTACGCCGCACTATGATTTACATTTGAAATTAAGTGCCAGTAATCTTGGAATATGGAAATTATTGGAGTGCCCAACTTTTCCGGTGGACTCATAACAGGCGATATATCATAGAGGAGCATGGAATACCTGAGCGCTTAGTAAAAGTCCTGTTTAGCTCGGCTGGAAAATGCAATGCAACTACAGTCGAGGAAAAAACTCGAGAAGAAAACAAAATAGCTTCCACGTCTCTTTTCAAAATAGCTACTACGATAGTTCTACGACAGTTAAATACAAATATAAATAAATATACGATAGTTAAGAATTGAAACAATCGCACAGGATTGTTTATATGATTTACATCAATATAAACAATCCTTTCAATATAATCTCTCTCTCTCTTCAACCTTTCGCAGTCCACTGACATAGGTCTTCCTCATTTTATGCTAGATATCCCGGTCTTCCGCTTACCTCATCCAGTCTCCACCAGCGACCTTTCGCAAGTCGTCGGTTCATCGGGCCAGAACACGTTCTACGCTACGTCCTATCCTTTCAATTTACTGTTAGGTTCTAATATTACATCAAGCATACTACGTTTATTGCTTGATAGAGCAAGACCTCATTAAATGTTTTTCAAAATGGGAGTTTTGAACTATAGGTAATCCATCGCGCTGGTGATCTCATCAAAGTTTTATTTCATTGTAAATTAAGTTCAAGAGAACCACAGGATTAACTATCTTCATTTATAAATTTCCTTCAACAGTTATTTAAGGACAAGCCATTAGCTTCATTATAATGTATATTTTTACGACACAAACAACGCGTACCCAATAGCAATTGAATGCACATTCGACCCTTAAAGCTCGAAACCAAAACAAACAAACATTAGAGGGCTTCGTAAAGATTTCAAAGCCGCGCACTTCAATTCACCGACTCTTTGTAATTTAGTTTTTTAGTCCCAGTCATTATTTAGCAGTTTCGAAACATTTTCGCCGTTGCTGTTGAGTCCGCAACAGCAACCCGTGTCGCAAGCTAAGTAGGTATACTCATTTAATTTGCAGAAAAGGCAAAAGGGTGGATTGCGCCCGTAAATGTTTTCCACGTCCCTACCTATTTACAAGTCGCTATTTACCGGGGGTTTAAACGAGATTCCGTGCTATTCGGATTCAATTTACCGTCAAAATGGCCGTCAGGGCTCATTTATTCCAATTCCCAGAACAGAGGCTAAAGCTGGACATGTCTAGTCTAAGACGGTGGCTTGTTTACACACACTGAAACGTTACGGCGCTCACAGAGACGGTTTATGTGTTGCAAATGATCCTGCAGGAATGTGTACTGCGTATCTGTCCCCCTACTGCGTGGGACATCGTAAATGATTGCAAATTGATATTGATGACATTCCACCGCGGGATATGTTTATTTTACAAACAGAACGGTATAAAGAAGAAAGTTGTTATTTCAACGCACACCCGTCTTTTCTAGCAATTCTTGTTCAATAATACTAAAAATACATAGCAATGTAAGTACGAAAGAAATGAGTTACGTTGCCTTAAGGGAAATCTCGTAGGCTTTAGACTGGGTAGGAATTTAATCATAAGGAAAATACAAAACGTGGCGAAAGAACTTCAACGCTCTTTTTCTGCGGATACTGGTTTATTTCCCATCCTTAAAAAGTGAGGATTTGCTGAAATAACTCGGTTACTTCAATATTTGCTGGTTATTTGCATAATGAATTCATATATTCATTACGTGGTTCGCGTAAATTTAAAGAACATATTCATACCAATGTTACAAGCTTTTGTTTAATATGAATGTACATTCGCTTATGTTATTTATTCTGATTTGAAACAAGTCGAAGTTAGAAATATTTCTGAAATAAAGGTTCATTGTTCAGAATATCATGTGGCTACATTAAATAATGCTTTTAGTTTTCCTCTCCCCTTTTTAGGCTAACAGCGCACTAGTTGCTCCTTTGGAGTTGCGCGTGTCCATGTGTAGTGGTGTAACCTCTAAGTAAACTGTCTGTTGCCTACCTATTAACTATACAAATATTTCAACAAAGGTATTAATTAGATGTCAAATGTTACTATGTGTAATCGGTAAACAAAGTTTACGGTGCTTCGTGATCACCGGCAGTCGTTTAGTCGGTAACAAAATTCGACAATTAAGTAGCCGTGGCAGGAACCTTTTATTTCCTGCCTCGAGCTAGCCAGTGATAACAAGGGGCCGGCTATCGGCCGATAGCATCGGCAGTCACGCAATACCTAACCATCTAGGCGTTCTAGTTAGGTATACCGCGTTCTTTATTCATCGAGTGGGCGTCTGAGAATCTGAGTTTATGCCGCAAACAGCTACAAGTCTCATACATATTTATGTGTTATCTACATTACTTAACACGTCGGGAGGTTCGCATTAATGTCTTTGCGGGAATATCCTTTTACCTGTTTAAATTACGGCGTACATTTTAGTTGGTGCGGCAAGTTTTTCGGTGAAAGCGCTTCGTGATTTAGATGTTGATGTCGGTATATACGCTGGTAAAACTGCACGGGAAGCGTAGTGGCTTTAAGAGCATGAAGTTTGTCAGATTAGTATTTCCGTATTCTATATTTATTTTGTATAATGTGCGTTTATTTGTATATATATATTTTTTACATTACATTTTAAAATATATTTTATTAAAATATGGAAATTAAATATTATAACTAAAATTAAAAAAAAAAAGATTTTGAGATGCGACAATATATACGTACCCTCTATATATTGGTGTAAGGGCCGACATCTCAATCATTACCACACCAAATATACTTGCTAAAATTACGCACCAAACATACTTGCTAAAATTACTTAGTTTTATCAGCATTTGCCAAAAAGAAGCACTGAATTTATTTATCTCCGAAATTCAATGGTAAAACCTTTCATGTTAGTTTATTCAAGGTTGATTCAACTTAAGTACTCATTCATTAGTTGAAAGACTTTTTGATAACGGAGGCGTCTTTATTGAATTATTTGAACTTTTCACAATTACATGGAACTTTGCAAACATATGATGCTATAAATAAACGATCAAATGATGCTAATATTTGCTTAGATTATTTCGATTTATGAATATAAAGGAAAATATATCGGCAAGATTAAATTTAATATCTAAGCAAATACCGCATTCATAGCGCTCTACTTCAACTAATAGCTATAATGCGTAGTTTATATTGTCGTAAACGAGTTTGGTCTCACAAAATTTGCATTAACTATATTTCAATGTTATATTTTCTGAATGCCATTTTTGGGATGCATGAAAAGAGCCTCACATGTAAATTGCACACCTTGGCAAAAGTAATTTCAAAAACCAAGCTAAGAAGAACGCCCGTTTTTACATAAGTTTTCATAACAAATATTTACTTGAATGGTTCCACCTGTTAAAACGTTTCAGAGATTTAAAAAATGCATTTTGTTACGTAAATCATAAAAAAGACTTATATTTGATTTAAATATATCATAATATCACATTTATGAGCCACTTGCAAAAAAAATAAGTATATAATACGATAGATTAATGATTTGTGAAGTTTAATAATTGTCATCGATACCTAAGCTAATAATAATGCTTTTGCTAAATACACGTGTGAATATCCAGCAACGCTTAAGCGGTGTTGTTTGTATTACCCTACCATATACCTTGCACAAGCGAAACTGCTAACGCAAATATTGCCGCTTGGCTCAATTACCATCGGCTTGAAGACGCTGGGGCTCTTCAGGGCACTATTTTCAGACCCATGTTATTGCAGAGAACGTATAGCTGACAAAACATAAATATTTCCGTTAGGAGACGTGCATTAATAAAAAGAGAGTCGATTTAAATAAATATGGAATCTCGGTTCTTCAATCTGTACATGGTGATTTAAGTTGTAATGATTCATTAATAATTTTATATGATTGATCAATACGCAAGACAATTCATTGCGAACAACTTTCCACTCTTTACTCATTCTTTTGCATCTTAAATAAAGTTAATCTATTAATTTTAAAATACAAGTAACTATTTTACATATTTTTAAGGTCATACTATTTTAAACCACAAAATTTAAAAAATATAGAGGCGTTCACCCATTAGTAAGCCTAATCCGAATTTCTTTAAAGGGTCGTCGAAAAATAATTCACATATCATGTGATGCGCCGAAAGTTGAGGGTCTGGTCCGACGGAGCCACGGGTACACCGCCAAACATGTTCAAGGGGTAAACCTTGATTTACCGAAACCAAGCGACCCAGTTTGAATTAATGGTATTTAATTCTCTTGATGTCAGCGTTATGATTAAAGGATAAAGTTTTATATTGAATAACGAGTTGACTTCGTAGCAATTTAAATTTTAGTAGACTTAGTTGACATATTTTCTGGCGTATGTTAATCCTAGTATTTAACCGCGAATTAAAAGAAACTAATACCTACTTATGAAATCAATCTATTTAGAAATTTTATATCATAAATCAGAAACCATTTCTATTGCCAACAAGTTATCACAAAACTTAATAAATACCGAAAATAGTGGTTACAATTTGAGAACGAATCTTTGCACACTCGGGATCGTTTCTGTCTGACACTTAAATTCACTTGCCAACGATGAGTTCATAAATTATGGCCATCGATATCATTTTTCTTCTTGCGAGAGAATGATTCGATAAAATAGAACTTGGCGTGAAAGCAATAGCGTTTACTTTACTCAATTTCACATCTCAGGCAAATTCAGTATAGTAATTTTCTAGTTATATTCCCAATAATGTTTGCAATCCCGGTTTTTCAATTGTGCGATGTTGACTTAGAAAATAAAGTTCTGATTTTTGTATTATTTACGCAAGCTTCTATAGGAATTGGAAATTAGGAGATTTAAATATTGTCCCTCGTGGAAATTATTAAGGGAGGCCTTCGTTCAGCAGTTGACATCTCTTCAACCTATTGCAGTCCACTGCTGGACATAGGTCTCCCCCATTTTGCGCCAGACATCCCCGGTCCTCCGCCTTTCTCATCCAGCTTCCACCAGCGACCTTTCGCAAGTCGTCGGTCCATCGGGCCGGAGGGCGTCCTACGCTACGCTTGCCAAGACGCGGTCTCCACTCCAGAACTCGTCTGCTCCAACGGCCATCGGTTCTGCGACATACGTGACCAGCCCACTGCCACTTCAACTTGCTGATCCGGCGGGCTATCGGTAACTTTAGTTCTCTTACGATTAAATCATTTCTATCTTATCCCTAAGAGAGACTCCAAGCATAGCTCGCTCCATTGCGCGTTGAGTGACTTTGAACTTGTGAACCAATCCCGCAGTCAGTGTCCATGTCTCAGCTGCGTATGTTGTACGGGTAGGACGCATTGCTCAAAGACTTTCGTCTTTAAGCATTGCGGAATAGTTGACGTTAGGACATGACGTAGCTTACCGAATGCCGCCCAGCCCAACTGAATCCTCCTACTAGCCTCCCTCTCGAAGTTATGCCGGCCAAGTTGGATGGTTTGGCCCAGGTAGATATACTCCTGCACAACCTCGAGACGGACGCCATCGACGCATATCGGTTGTGGCATGACACGACTGTTGAACATGACTTTCGTCTTGTCCAAATTCATGCCAAGCCCAACTCGTCGGGAAGATTCATTAAGGCTGTTCAGCATCTCCGCAAGCTCTTCCGATGACTCTGCCACGATGACGATATCGTCAGCAAAACGAAGATGAGAAATATCCTCTTCATTGACGTTGACGCCTCGTTCAGACCAGTCCAGGGTCTTGAAGACATCCTCCAATGCGTTTGTGAACAGTTTCGGGGATATAACATCCCCCTGTCTCACACCACGACGCAATTGGATGGTCTTGTCCGCTGGTCTTGGATCTGAACGGTCATCGTCGCTGCGTTGGAGAGACACTTCATCACCTCGATATATCGCCAGTCGATACCGCATCGCTGCAGAGCCTCCAGAACAGCCCAGGTTTCGATGGAGTCGAAGGCTTTCTCGTAGTCCACAAATGCCATACACAGCGGCTGGTTATACTCTTCGGTCTTCTGTATAAGCTGCCGAACAGTATGGATGTGGTCCACGGTGCTGTAGCCTTTTCGAAACCCAGCCTGCTCCGGTGGTTGGAATTCGTCAAGTCTATGGCGAGACGGTTCGCTACAACTCTGGAAAACAACTTATAGACGTGGCTCAGAAGTGCTATCGGTCTATAATTCTTCAAGAGAGTTTTGTCACCCTTTTTGACAGTTGACATATTTAGCTGTAATGATGATGATGATAAATATTTTGCAAAATCGTTTGCCTGCGTTTTTGTGATAAAATTGTATAACAATGCGGCTGTGCTTACTAAGTTATTTCGCAAGAAGCAAACACTGTTCTTACAATTTCAAATATTTTAAGAACTAAAACTCTAGTCGGCACACTGTTCTGCCGGACTCCGCGCTTTAATATTATTACGCGGCTGCGAAGTTACCGCCAATTTGCGAAGTCGCATTTCTTTCTAGTTTTTATATTGTAAACTTTAATGAAACCGAAGTAGTTTAAATTTTCTCGTAAGACCACGTTGACTAATGGAATCAAGTGGTGGGTCAAGATCTAGTAACAGCGAGTTTGGTTTGTTTTCAGTTTTCACAAATTTTGCTATAATAGTATTTATTTACTTTATTGTATTTGGAAAACTTACAGTATATATCGACGCTTAAAAGCGAAACTGCTGTTACCCTCATATAAGTTAAGTAAAACTGCGCACGCATGCGAGGCGATTCAAAGGTTGTGCGTAAAGTCGGCCAATCCGCACTGGGCCCGCGTAGACGACTATGGCTTATTCACCCTATACGGGTAGGTTCGTGCCCCTCGATGGCGAAGTATAATAATCTGAGATGATGATGAATGAGGGAGCACATCTTGTTATATTGCTGAATGTCTTGTCTCTACGGCGCCGTTTACGGCAGGGAAGAGCCTTAAGCTCAAATATTGAGATCTTTGCAGACTAAAAAGGATCAATTCAGTATTTTACATTCTAATAATTCTACATTAGTTGTTTGGTGGGTAAATTCATACGCTTCCTGATATGGGGTGTGGCCCCCTATTTAACTTAAAATGGTAATAATAAGTAGGATAAAAAGATAACCTGTACATAAAGTGAAAGCCTATATGTATATTAAATAAACAAGTACCTTTCCAGCGTGGAATTAGAGTTCCTTTCTTGGTAGCTTTAATAATGGAGTATAATGTATCATTAAAGTGATTCGTGATATTGAGTTCGGGTGTCTTTAGTAGGGGAAGGCTTGTATTGTGGTTTCAAGCTTACTTAGTTTAAGTGGGTGTATGTATCCTTTTACCTTGTTAACGTTAATTGGAATTTAAATCTTATTTCAATGTAGAATAACTAAATCTTTTGATAAAATACAACGTATTTTGTAGGAATCAAACACTTTATTGATATTCTATGCATTTGAGATAAGTTAAATCATTATATATTCAGTTAAATATTTTTTTTCAGGTTATAGCTGTACAGGACGTTTAGGACGCTATCTTGACGGTAAGTGATACGCCTACGCTACGATAAGAGCAGCATTGAAGGAGACCAACAACTAATAGACAGTTACCATCATCCATCAATGCCGTACCGCACCCGACACCCGAGACAACAGATATTAGGTCTCCCCGGTATACCCGGTAATTTCGCTAGCCACAGTCTCCTTATCCGGAATCACAAAAGTGCATAACACTCGTGTTTCACGGGACGATAAACTGCGGTGGTACCTACCAAGACGACTCAGTATTGAGTCTACAAACTAATTAATAATGTTAAAGTAAACAAAATTTTGATATACTTCTATAACATACAAAAGCACCAGTAAACAAATTCAGTGTAATGATAATTGTATCAGAGAAATGCTAAGCGGCCGTCTTACAATATGCCTAAGCTTTTTTTTTGTGTGACGAACACACAAAAAAAGCAGGTCAGTAAGCGAAGAGAAGTGACACTTGATTGTGGAGGAAATTACTTAAACTTAAGTGTGGAGTCGGCAAACAACGGCATCGAGAGAGTCTGACGCCGGCTAGACGCGAAATGTCAATACCTCTATTTGCTACACGGTACTTGCTTCTCTAGTTGCACGTATGGTTGGTTGAGTGCCGAACCCTGCACCGCGTTGTAGCCGTTTACTTAATTAGTTGAATCTTCTGCCTACTTATGAAACATAACTGTTTGAAAAAGATAGTGTTTGCTTTTTTAAGGTTCCATACCGTAACGTTTAAAACTCCACCCACATACGAGTAAAGCTCCGATTTCTTTCTATAATGTTATTTTGCTATAATATCAAATAAAAAACAAAAAAAAACTGTATAAAAATATAAAAAGGGGATCTCATGAAACAAACGTGGTTGTTGCACGAGAAGAACTATATAGGCGGATGATGATGATAATTTGGGAATCCGACACTTAATAAAAACCATGTTCTTTAAAAGTTATTTTATGAGTTATTGAGCTGATAAAAGGTTCCAACTTCTTGTTCACACTTTAGTATAACAAGTGAGAATAATTAAGTAGTTGAATTGTTTGAAAAACCTATAAATTAAGAGTAAGCTTATATTTTAAAAAATGCAACGGGTTTTAGTTCCTTAGTAATGTGTTACGATTGTTTAGTTAACATCGAAGTTGTGAGCTCTGACATAAATCTTGAGTCGATCACTGGTTCGCCAAACAAATGCGTATCGGTGATAGTTCGCACTCATTATTTTGCTAGAACAAAACAGAGATTTGTTGACCCTGACTACATAACTAGATAATCTTGGCAAGCTAATTGGAAGCTAACAACCCTTTCATTGAAGATGGCTCGATTCCGAAATACATAAACTGTTTATTAGCAAATAAAGCAATGTAAGTTTTTAGTATGGTTTTGATTAGTTTTAACTAAACAAAATAGGCAAAAAAGGTTCGACAATTATATTTTCAGTTCTGACAATTTAAACTCTCGCTATAAATTTTGATGTGTACAAAAAGGTTTTTTTTTCACGCACCTTCTCATTAAAAATAAAACTAACCACTAATTGTTTAACTACTACTATTGTATTAGCCAGTTTGTACCTATAGATTATACCGAAAGAAGGGCGCTTGATAATAAATGGTTTCCTTCGAAGCGAAGCCATCATTTGCCCTGAAATAATGAATGAGAGCGTAGTCTTATTCCTAAATACAAAGCCGGCCAACTAAATACAATGGACAAGCTTTTTCGTTTATTAACTATAGTTGTTTTGTTTGTACATGGTTGTTTGATAGAGTCGGTAACATGCAACTTTCTCAAATATGACTCGTTTTGACTGGCTTATGAGAATAGTGATGCAGACTGTGGACAGGTTAACTGAAGTACATTTCGCGATCTGCCAAATTATATATTCAATTATTTTTTATGGTATTACTACCAATGGCGTCCCGGATTTAGGTTATCATGTGACGCACCTTTATACCTCTTTGTAATGAATAAGAATCCATATGTGAATATATATTTGACGAAATGAGATTTTTATTTCGTAATAACTGTTTCAGATTTCCTTTCACTAGGTTTAGTGAATATATTTTGGGTGAGATAGGAAATTAAATTACTGAATAATATAATTGAATATCTTATAATTACAAGTTAGTAACTGCATAATTGCCAATTTCCTGAAATATATATATCAGTTTTTTGATTGTTAACTTGTTTAATAAAACAGTCAGAAGTATTTACGTGTTCATCTCTCTCTTCAACCTATCGCAGTCCACTGCTGGACATAGGTCTCCCCCATTTTGGGCCAGATCGTGTTCATATTGACATACAATCTCTCTCTCAGTTCAATATATCGCAGTCCACTTCTGGGCATAGGTCTACCCCATTCTGCAACAGGTATCCCGTTCCTCCGCTTTTCTCGTCCAGCCTTTACCAAATTTCGCAAGTCATCGAGTAATAAGTCACTCACATAAAGGCTTTTTTACTTATTCAAATAAAATTAAAAATTCAAAGTGAAAAGCTGCACTCGGTTGGCCCAAGCGACCAACGTGTTAGAAAATCAAAGTAAAGCATCAATTTCAGGTGTGCTGCTACTTTGTTAACAGACGTGTTAAAAACACCTCGCTTTCATTGGCTTCGAAAATTAATCATTATTGTGCTTTTTTTAAAGTCTTATTGATGACAGTATTCAAAGTCTCAAAGCGAATAAGCTTGTAAGAGCAAAGAGTAATAGCATTGTCGGATTCAAGTGAGTCCTTGCACTCTTGGCAGTGAATAATGATGAAATTGAGTCAACGTTAATGACTAACGACTTACATTTGCGTTAATCCATGGCTTAATTCAAACACAAGCCTTTGTTACCCATCGTTGAAAGCTCATGGTTTTATATGAGGGGCATAAATAATGGATGTTTTGATGTTCTTCCGTATTGAATTTTTGGGAAAAAAGTTCTTTGCATCAAATATCATTTCAATATTTTGCTTCCAATCGAAGCAAGGTTAGGAAATAAAGTTCACAAATACATTTTTTTTTTCAAAACTGAAATTTCATAAATTGCCCGGTAAGGTGAATCTTATTATAGTAATTTAGGTTACAAATTGAACTAGAACACACCTCCAAAATCACTTGTGTTTCGATTCCCATCATATATTATAAATATACAATTAAAAAGTTACCAATCAATATTTCAACTGATGGATGGGTTAAAACACAACTATAAGTTACGTTTGAAACATTATGTAAGCGTTAATTAAAACTTCTGATAATTAATAAAAGGGAAATACTTTCCTTAACCCTCACGTAACAAACAAAAATTAGGCCGCGTCCACACGCAGGGACATACTTCAACTAACAAACTTCACCCCCTACAATTTTCGTACACAAGTTTTCATTAATCTAATACGAATTGTACTGCAACTGGCCCATATGTTCCTTATTCAGACTAACGCGGCCCTTTTGATATGAAATGTACCACTGTTAGGCCTCTATTAGATTTATATGGTGCCATATAGCGCCAACTCTTGGAAGCACCTCTACCTTCATTAATGTTAGTGTTCATGCCGTTGTTCATTACTCCTAATGTGTTTCAAGAAAAAATATCAGTAGTTAAGTTAAGCACACTGAAAATATCAAGAGCCTTAATTGCATAAAACATTTAATTGGCATATTGCATAAAAATTAATATCTGAATCAGATACCTCTTTATCAGCCATGATGAGTAAATCGTTAGAATATATCTCCTCACTGGGGAAGACAACCTCTATGTTGAAAGGTGTGAAAAATGTCACGAAGTCAGTTGATTATAGCAAGTTGTCAGGGCCTTGTTTAATCTCTTTATTTTTTAAATAATATTATTAAAATCAAGGAGGGCATTATTACTCAGAACGTTGAAATAAATAGATATATCTGTTAAAAGGTTTTAAAATTAGCCGAAAAAAATATCCGAAGTACTTAAATGTGATAAATCTTGCTACAATCCAAATCATATAACAATACAGATAATATATGTACATGATAGGTACTAATCGTAGTACATAATGTAAGTTTTAAGAGGTTAGTTGTAAACGATATAGGTTACCACGATCATATAGATTCAGTCAGGCGTGAATGATTCGTGTCGTAAAAAGGTAACTTTTCATTTTGTCTGTTCGATATCTTTAGGATACAACGATAAATTTACTATGTTTCTTGATTTGTTTTTTTTTTTGCGATGATTTAGTATCAACAATTTGCTCATTTAATGATAAGATTATAAAATAGATCATGTATATAATATACCAATTAAATTGCCCTTTAAGCATTAAACAATGCGCAAAGTCAATACGACGCATCGGCGTTGGTTGAGTATATAAACATAAGAAGGTAAAACCATTTTGCTTCTACTTTTTGTATTTAACACGCAGCACTGTGGACAGCTCCTAAGAGCACACGTCAGTGAAAAGTAAATCGAATTAGACGGTTTAGAAGCGGACCTCGTGCTTGTTGGCAGCTCCAGTTAGCGAACTTAATGGGAGATGTCTAAGGGATATAACTACTGCAAGTTATAATTTTATTTGTTTTTGCCGGCTCGTTAGTAATTGATACACCTAACCAAGAGTTCCAATACCCGTGCATTACGAATATTAAAATTTATAAACACAATCCTGAATAGGTATATACGTATGTAGGTATTTAAAAAAAATGTTTTTCCGTTTTTAGTGCCCATAATGCAACTCATGGCTAAATGAGGGCAAAATGGTCATGAATAAATTTGAATGTCTGCGGAAATTTCTTTTTATTTTAACATTTGGAACTTCAGATTTTTATTCAATTGTAAATAATAAGGGGTTAAGCTCAGTATGTATTCTTTATACATTATTGTTGGTTATATTTATTTATTTAAGGACAACCAACATAACAACGATGATATCATTCACAATTAAAACTTATTAATAACATAACAAATCGCTGTTATACTTAAAGGCTGCCACGACATGCATGATGAAAAATAGCATAATATCGTATACCCCGCGTGGAAGATGCACTTTAGTCTCAGGGTGCATATACAGAATACCTCTAATCTCATTACGTTAGCAGCTGGAAGCTTCGCTTGTTGCCTTTCGCAGACAACACAAAAATAAAGTCGTAAACATTAATGTCTAGGAATAGCGGCTGCATTCTTATTGTTCCTTTTTATTGGTAAAAGCTACTCTGGGTTTGTTACTGAGTGCAATTTTGTATTGGAAGGAAATATTGGCTTTTGTCATTTATTTTCATACAATATTTTTACATTATGTTAAGGTACAAATTGATAAGGAAGAAAGTAAGTTTAGTTCTGTGTTTCCAGATGAGGGCACTGTGACTAGTGAAATAAGAATTAGGGTACAAGAGATCTCATATCTGTTGTCTTGGGTGTCGGGCGTAGTGCGGCGTTGATTGAGACTAATAATTGTCTATCAGTTGGTGGTCTCCATCAAAGCCGGTCTGTTATGGTCAGGCATATCACTTACCATCAAGTGACCGTCTTGACCGTCTTACTTGGTATCAAAAAATATATATTTTACTATTCAGGCGATTTTTTTAAGCCTAAGATGAGCTGGGAAAAATGGCACAAACTTTTTAGACTTCCGTAGAATTTCCGAACGATCACGATGGTTGCAACTCAATCTCAGACCCTATATTTAATCAAATCTATACGAATCAGTTTTCACAGCAAGTCTAACAATAGTGAGAGATTATTTTTTACAATATGGCGTAAGCACAATCCTTTATTTGCATCTACCGTCCGTGAATTGTTACTCGTTTCATTTTGCCAGCCGTGCTCAGTGACCGTACGAATAAGCCAATACCACAAACTGTGTGATAGTTCCAATAAACTTAATTAATTAATAAATATTGTTATAATCCATAAGCGCTATACCTAAATTTCACTGAATTAAATTTGAAGTTTACCTTGATATAACAAGGGGCCTTGAATGAGTGACGAACAATTGTGTCTGTGTTGGCGATATTATATGAGATGTATTTCATGAGTAATATTATAATATACTTGAGCAGAAAAGCTTTGGATATATATATAAATGTAATCCGTTCCTTTCGTATTAACAAATACTTATGTTGAGTGAAAACCTTTCAATTTATGCATACTTTTTGCATTATCAGGTAAACTTTAAAGGGTTAAAAAAATTATCGAATCAAATTCAATTATTGACTATATACAGCCAATAACTTACTACTACGGGGACAGATTTTCTGATACAGCATTGGTATGGCAAAAATTTTAATCGTCAGTTAAGGAGATTTGGGCTGTAACCCGCGTTTACCTAGTGGGCGAGAATATTCACTAATGAATGTCAATCAACAACCATATACATTAATCTCCCCGGTAATGGATAACACACGTACCGTAACTTTGTCGTGTCAATATCCCAACATTAACCCTTGGTTCACTCCGCTTGCACACAAGCATGCCTACAAAAAAGGCATACGCAGTGAATGATAAACTTCTTTGAAGTTGTGCAAAACCACGGCCGTCAGACGATGCACGCGATTATACCCGCCTTGGCAAAATTGTCGCCATAAATTCACCAAGCCGCTGATAGAAAAAGTTTGTAGCGCTCGGAGTTCTGCCAAGACTCCTTGTTTTGTTTTGACGACCTATGTGGTGTGATGGCTGAGACGTCGACTTATACACCAGGGTTTCCAGGTTCAATAACAAGGGCAGTACAATTTTGCTCATGAACAGGCATGTTGTTGGTATTGGTCTGGGCGTTTCCTTTGTATTACATTAAAGTACGGTCAAGAGCGTCGGTGGCTCAGTGTGTGTGGACTGTCGCCTTCCTACCGGGAGGGCTGAGGTTCAAATCCCGACACGTACCAATGTATTTTCGAATTTTCGAAAAATATATGTACGTTATCTGACGCTCTTACGGTGAAGGAAAACATCGTGAGGAAACCTTCATGCACGCCTGCGAAGAGATTCGAAGGTTGTGTATGAAGTCGTCCAATCCGCTCTGGGCCCGCGTGGACGACTAAGGCCTAATCACCCTATACGGGTAGGCTCGTGCCCCTCGGTGGGGACGTTTAATGAGCTGATGATGATGATGACGGTCAAGTTAACTTTTTGTTCTCAGATAAAGTAACTTCAAATAAGGCTGCCTTCCTAATCAATTGATATTCTCCATTATCCAATTTTAGTATTGACTGAAAGTAATATTCTAGCAATATAATCCAATACTAGTAAAAACCGTGGCATCCTGCCCCTAAGTCAATATGTGCTGAACGTACGTCATCTCACAATGACAAAGTGATCCATGACAGAGCTGTGCCCTATCGAGGCGGCGCTCTTTTTGTCTCGCAATGATTGATGGACGCCCCCTGTCGTCATTTCGAGACAACATTGAGATTGCTTGCGCCCGACGTATGGGCAAGTTCTGATATCGTAAGAGATATTGTGTTGTCAATGGCAACAGATTAGGTCTATTTATACGCTATATTGTTCTATTAATTATGATAGGAACGTTCAATTTCTAGAGTATCGTATATGATTTTGGTGATTGTTATTGCTATTATCCGATGTAGATAGTTTATTTTCTGATCTAGATGGAAAAAATTGAATGAAACGTGGAAAGCTACTTCAAAAAAGGGTCTGCATAACGAATGTGACGTTATTTAATAATGGTATAACCTAAGACTGCGTTAATTAAATTGTTGAAAGACAATATAAACCATGAAAAATGTGATTAAGGTACTTAAACTTTTTTTCGTGAAAGTCTTGAAGGCAAACTATTGGCAAAGAAATAAACGTCAAGAAAGTTAGCTAGATACTAAACTCCTCCTTCAATATCAACGTCTTTGTTCAATTTTGATTGATGCGCCAATGTTTTGCTTCTCCGGCATTTGTTGTCTTTACGGGTAAGATAAAGAGGAAGTCGCTAATGAATCTTTAGGTTTGTTCGGAAGAAATCTTATCCCAAATTAGCAGTCAAGTGTTGCGTAATAAAGTTTATGTATTCACAACATTACGTATATTTGTAGATGTGGCTAATCAGCGAAAGTTGGAAAAAATTGTATCTAATTTATCATAATCATTTAGAATAATTGGTTCCATGTTTGTGTATCTATCTATACGCTACTGTGTAATATAACTAAGAGATCAGAAGACACCTACGAGTAACCTTCACTTAAGGAAGATCATTTCTGTGTAACGTCAAATGTGTTAATCATTGATGATTAAGTGTCCAAAAATAATACTCCATTGATTTGTAGAAATACAAGTTTTTTTCTGCCGTAAAGTATTGAAATGTGACAAACAACTATTGCCGATTGACAGATTTTAATGATTAACACAGGTAATAAAATAAACTGTGTCTTGTGAACATAACAACGTAACAGCCTCTGCAAATATTGTAACGACTACTTTGATGTGCATATACGTGTACTATTTAAAACAGATACTTATTTACCAGCCTTCACGAAAGTACCTTTAAAAAAGCTTTTAAAAAGTATCGATATTAAAATATCGTTGCCTGGCAAATGTACACACTTTAGCAATATTATTCCGTGAAAATGTTTTTGTGGAAACTATAAATCGTCAGTTATAAACTGTTAGACCTGCATAAGCTTTCCAAAATATAACGTAGCCAGTGCCAACTAACGACAATGTCGCTTGGAATAAACCACACGTGCTTACACCATTCCCTGAGTTCAATCAGTTACAAATCACCAGACTTTACAAATTCTGTAGTAGGTACCTAACAATTATACTTTTAGTTTGATTTATAAAATACACCATTGTATCGCAATGATGTAAAAGTAGAGATTCGTGATATGCTCAAAAAACAACTGAAAAAAGGGTTCCGAATGCAGCGATAGCACACATTTATTTCAAATGAGCGTACATTGGCCTACAACTGTATTCTCTTTGGCGGGTCATTTTTGAGGCACGGGTGGCGTATCTACCTTTATTTATACAGAATATCATTGATGTATCGTAACATTTTTGTTTCGACGTTTAGGAGGGTAATTAGTATCTCTACAGTCATATGTGACGATCGATGTCGATGTCATATTTTAGGAGTAGTGCGCACCGCGAAACAAAAGCCTTCAAGACCTTTTTATTCCATATGAGTTGGTAGGCAAACGACACGCGGTTCACTTGATTGTACGTAATACCTTCTCGCATGGGTACTAGCTTTTTTGGAGGACCAACGAATGCATTGATACGAGATGGAAGTCGGCTACAACACCTAGTTCCGGGTTAAATCCCCGGGCAGTACAAACATTTGTGTGCTTGTACTGGTCTATGTCATTTATGTCAACAAGACTGCAAAAAGACACTAAGGCCCGTATTCGAGAACGAGGCTCAACTTTTATCTTTACTTAAATCGAGTTAGAGAGGGATGCCGCTATTTATCCTTTTCTAACCCATTGAAGTAAAGATCAACCTTGAGTCTCGTTCGAATACGCGCCTCAGACAATCAAAGAAAAATCAGGCTGGCCCTCAAAAAGTGCAAGTACAAAGACATCGGCAATGCGCAAAAAGTTGCACGATTACCGAACGGGTCGTATTGCGACAATTCTATGCAAAAGGCCCAACTTTACGTGCATCACGCTAAACTTGGTCGGGGTGGACAAGTTTCACTAAGCCAATACAGCTCCCGAGCAATCCAATCGGGATTTACTTAGAAATGATAGTACGCCATGAGTACTGCTTTGTTCTAGTTGTTGCAACCATATTTACATTCTTTTCGATCTCGCTACCGTATGTTCTGAATAATAAAGAGGGAAGTAAGATCGCGTCTATAAAATTGCTCTTCGATTCACGTAGTTTTAAACAGTATTGTTGTAAGAATAGTTTTTAATCAATGCGGTGCAAATAGAGTATCTATTCTTTGTATAATCAAAGCAACCAGACGGACCTGAATAACTTAGATCAGGTGAATAATCAGTGATAAATTCTAGTGATTATTTCTTTCTGCATGACCATAGGTTAACTGGTAGAGATTGCCATTTGGCATTAAGTTCGCCTTTGTACTGTAATTTGTATTTTATGTGCAATAAAGATTTTAAACAAATAAATAAATCGATGGATGCTGTCTACTAGACGTCCACGCAGAACTCATTGAGGGTGGCCGTTCTTTTTGCAATATAATTATTATCTTCAAAATCCCACAGTCATGCGTTACGCGGGATAAAGCTTCTCTCTTTTTGTACATTTGTAATTTTAATTACATCTACTGACCTGTATCTCGTAGTTTGTATGATTTATCTATACACAAATAAATTTGGATTGACTGTTTGTTATATTACAATAACAATTTCTTCTTTCATGCATATGAACATATGTATATACGCCACCAACACTGTACATACGCCAAAAAACCAATTTTAAGAATTATTTCAGTGTAGGTAGTCCCTTTATTGAGCAGAGATATATATAGGTATCATCATGCTGAGAACAATAAAAGAGGAGTAGCAAGGAAGACATTTCAAAATTATAATATAAATATTTATATTCAGAGAAAATCACACCTATTAAGTTTCAGGTATCAGAAAGAAGAAATCAATAGTTAATAAGACTGGCAACTAAAATTGAAAAACCGGATAGACATTTTAATTTCACATTCATTAAAGAAACTTTTCGACAAATTATAATAGTTAACATACATTTTAAATGATTTTGTATGTTTACCAAAAGGTTTAAACTTAATCTTTATTTGTGATTGGAATCGAATATTAAAAAAGTATACAGTGCTCTTTGTATTAAATTCAATATAATAAATAAATATCCTCTGACATTCACACAGCGCCATCTAGCCCCAAGTTAAGCGTGAAGCCTGTATTATGGGTACTAAACAACGGATAAATATACTTAAATACATATTTTTTTCGTAAATACATACATAGAAAACACCCAGACCATTACAAACAGACATGTTCATGCACACAAATGTTTGTACTGCCCGGGGATCGAACCCGGAACCCTTGGTGTTGCAGCCGACCTCTCAACCGCAACACCAAATGGGTCGTCATATAAAACGTTAAAGCCGAATATTAATAGATATAAAAGAATCCATTCAGATATCAAAATACGGGGATGAAAATAGTCGACCCCTTAGGGATGAACTGAGCGGCTGGGAAAGATACACTTACAAAGCGACGTTATTCAAGGTAGAATCGTCTTACCATTAAATAATAATAAGGAATATATTTGCAAATATGATAATCAAGAATGTTAGAGTACCTAATAATATAATTCATATCACATGAATTAAAACAGCAGGCGTACTACCAAATAATGGATTAGTAAATTGGTTTATATGACATACCATCTCGGTGTTGGACTTGTTATTTAGATAATCTGTATTGTTTTTATTCACAAATAATTAATAAAGAAAACTATTTAGAAAAACCCGAAAACAAATAACGAATTTTGTCCTTCACAACAGTTATGCTTTTTGTATGTTCAGGCCGACCCCTAACCAGATGGACGGATGATCTGGTTAAGGTGGCGGGTAGCAGATGGATGTCAACTGCAAGGGATCGGTCCGCGTGGAAATCATTAGGGGAGGCCTTCGTTCAGCAGTGGACATAATTAGGCTGTAATGATGATGATGATGTTCAGGCCTCCGGTCAGGCAGTATTGTGATGACAAATGTTGTGACTTCACATCACAAGTTGATTATATTATTTATTTCGTAAAAAGGTTGACAACTTAAAAGTAACAAAAAGGAACAATATGTTGAAGTAGGCTTATCTCTAAAGAGAAATTTCCTCCAGCAGACCAAATAATATAAAAGAAAACTTAAATGTTAGCCAATTAGAGCGGTAGACGAAAGCAACCATGCACAATATACACTAATACTAACACATGAGATTAAGATATATATATATATATATATACATATATAATACATGTACACACATATAAATAAATATACTAATATATATGAATATATTATATACGTAAATACATATACACAGTACAATCAAATATATAACAAACTAAAATACAAATATATATTACATATATAAATATATATGATAAGTGTAACCTAATATTGTGGTCCCTTTGTCAAAATCACTTTGTGTATTCAATAATACGACAGTAACCAGTTATCTCTAGATGAGCGGTCTGCTTAACTACTGTACTGACATTGAATAAACTTCTAATATTATGAACAATCGTTTTTGAATGACTTATGTCATAAAAAAAACAAACGTTCATATTAGAAGGGTATTGACTTCAAGGTCTCTTAGTGTATACAGCAGCTTCAAAATTTACTGACGAGCTTTACTTATGTATGTCCTATTATACCGCTCTTTATGCTTGAAGGCCTAAATTCAATATTACATAGAAATCAATACTTATAACTTGAGACTTGGCCAATTAAGTGAGCTTGTCACGTACAACTATATTAAATCGTTGTGGTGTTGCTCAGGGACAATAGCCAGTTTGTTGGAAACCGAATTGAGATAGTTAAGATATTTTCGCATATATTTTCGCTAAATCCGATATCTCAACGTCTACGACTTTAAACATCAATATTCAAATCCGAGTACACAATACAATAGTCTGTGTAATTTATTTTCGTGACTATAACTGGTCAAAAACAACAGAACCAATTAAAACGCAGGCTATGTACATAAATAGAACGGCTCGTTGAATTTCTGACAAATTAAAGACAAACAGTGAAGCCTCATTTCAATTTGGACGCTCTAGGTGGCACAGAACTCAATGAGGTTGCGAGTATATCATCGATTAGTGTTTCCTATAATGATTGCCTATATTCGCGACAGCTGTCGGTCTGAATCGAATACGAACTCTATTATTTCGTATCGATTCGGAAGCAGTACGACCGCAAAGCTTTGGCCACTAACTCTAACATAATATATGTATCTAACGCAATATTAATTAATGTTGTAACTTGTCACACAATGTCGCTCACATTGTAATCGTCGTAGAAGTTTAAGAGCCTAAAAATATCTATTAAAAGGTACGTAAAAGTCATTAAAAACAACAAATTACACGTATAAAATCCTATATAGGTATTTAAAACAAAACAAATTTCAAAATTATTCTATCAAATTAATTAAGCGCGCAGGTACGAGCGCTGATAACAATTATACAATCTAATAATATACATACTATGTAAAGTTATGCCTTTTAACATTTATATAGGTTTTTCTTAACAAAAATAGATGCATTACTTTACTTTCATTCAATGGAATGTGTTTAAACGAGCACAAAAATGTTTTTAAGAATGCAGTTATTTTGTAAGATTTCTCTTTTGAATGAATCAATGAACATTTTTTAATGTCAAATATGCATGAACAAACGGGTCGGATATTAAATATTTTTTATGTCACAAAAAGAATATGGTCAAAACATCAATTTACTTGTATAGGCAGGACAAATAATTTTCGTAGAGTTATTAATATAAATTTTCCACTGGGAAAGATTCAACGGAACTATTTCGTTCACGAAAGGCCAAAGGAAATTCCAAGATGGCGGAGCGAGAACTACATAAAAAGAAAAATGAGTACCACAGTACTTCGAATGTCTCGGTTATTGATGTTCACATAATGATGGTTTAAATTAAATTCTTATAAAACCAGGCATCGATAATAAATTCTCCAACGACATGCAGCGAAGCAAGCGATCATATCTGCAAGGGTCCCGGAATTTAATCTACTTGAAAGGATCCAACTATGTGCCGTTTATTATACTTGTACGATTTCTTATGGGCGGGAAATTGACTTTGAACGGTGGTGGGCTTCCCTGGAATTCGGGTTGGGATAACACCGTAGTGGATTGTGGATTGAATCGGAATGACGGCCGCTTAAATAGCTGAATGGACTATAATCGGATGTGAGGCGAATTGTTGTGCGTTTTCACAATGTGGGTATTTTTGGACGGCCAGTGCGTAATGGTATTGTATGAAAACGAATGGGATTAAGAAATACGTACTTCAGAATTACTTTTACTTGTCATTTTGGAGTATGTATTTAACTTTATAGCTTACATATAGATTTCATCGCTGTTATTTAGGAGATATTATACCAACATCGACAGAAACAAATGTTTATTATTATTTATTATTATTATTATAGGCAACTGTAGTCTCGTATGATCTAATGAGCAGCCAGCTATTTTCTGATTTTATTTTCTTCAAAAAATCGCCACCATTATTTTATCCTCGGGTTACTGCCAAACAAAGGACTTTTTCATTGATCCCCATTTAAAGCTTTGAATCACCGGAGCAGATAAATAATATCTTTATAAAAATAAATAGATTTTATTTTTAAAGATAGCAATTTGATATTTGTTATAAAAGTCCATATTTTGTTTATCGTCGATACCCATGAAATTTTAGGTGTAATCTAGGCGCTGCTGCCCATCCTCTACTAAATGATTTATCGGTTAGCCGCTTCTAACGACGATAGAGTGGATGTGATGACAACTGTATACTAATGTTTCGTCTCACACGGCGAAACATCAATATAACACTTGAAACGAATTAAACGTTTTAATATTTAATAGCGACAAATTAGCTTTAAATACTACGTATGTGCGTATTAATAATTCATGAAGAAATGTATGTGATAGTAGAATTTTATCCTTGTTATTTTACGAGCTCAAATACAAGATTTGAATGTATAACTTCGTATAAAGTTTGAAAGAGGAAAAGGTAATAATCATTGTTGCGTTCTTTTCCTTTGTTTTAATTTGAAGCTTGTTTTCATTTATCCAGGTTAGTAGGGCAGTCAAGTCATTTCATAATTGCTAGTCATGAGGAGCGGCTAATGTGGAAAATTATGCCTACTTAGGTATGTGGAAAAATATCAAGCGCTCTCACTTGGAACCACTGCACAACAATATAGGATATAAGTAGGTCTCCATTAGTTTTCCAAACAAGTTCTTGAATTTGTGTTATTAAGTATTTGATAATATTAGCGAGAGATTAGTTAAGATTAGATAGAGAGAGCGTTCTTCTACTACAAATAAACTTTTGTTACATTTTTATGCATACTGCGTTTTTTAAATTAGTTCCTCAAAACATACTCAAATGATTATTTCGACTCTTTTCCAGCTTTGGAAGGATATTAAAACACATTAATATCCAAAAGTCATTATGTGTAAGAGAAAAAGCCTGCGCTTTGCTGTGAGCCTTATACTATTGATTTCTCGATTGAAAATTCGGTTAAGCATTTTTATTCCGTACCTAACATAAAAAGAAGCTAACAACTTTGTCACTGTATTTTTCCGTTCATGTTCCAAAGATAATAAATCACCAATAATTGACATCTGATGTCATATATTCGCGTCTTCTATTTTCGTCAATGCCAAAAGCACTTACCCACGCGTTTATCGGCACACTAGCATCGCTCGCCTAACATACCTGCGAAAAAAAAGAACTTGTTAAGAAACCGCTCACTTCCTCCTCCCTAAACTCACGTACGAGGGTACGCAAAGTCGGAAAATTATGTTGTAACGTCAAAGCTGAACCTCGGCTAGGTAAATATTTGCATATGGTGCAAACAAGCCGAGCTTAGACAAAGAGGATGCTGTACTCCCAAGAAACAAAAGGCAAAACATTGCAAATGGGAACGGTAGGGGTTGGTCTTCACTAGCGAAATTGACTGAGAGGGATGTTACGGGACGATTGTGTGCACCAGAAAACCACAATAGAAACTACAGATCGTTAAAATGTAGACTGTGTGTCGCAGGAGGTTTGTAAGGCTAGGTTGTTTACGCTTTAAATAATTACTGAAGTGTTAAATAGCTGTTCGGAATTTACTACTGAGTTATATTTCTTTTTGTTACCAAGTGTACAGGATGATCAAGACGCT
>PQWD01001801.1:0-39048 GCA_019425675.1 Leucinodes orbonalis | reverse complement strand
AAGAATCGATCGAACATCCGCTACAATAACAATATTTACGATTATACTCCCGCTACAATAACCACGGGCGCTAACATTCGTATCGATTACGTGAGCGGTAATTAGCGTTTCTAATCTGCAACAGTTCCTATTGCCCATATTTCTAGCAGTGTTGGCTGCACCGCGGCCGTTTGTTTGGATAATCTGCACCGTATTGCACTAGGGAACTTGTTTATGCGTGTTGGCTAACAAATAAACGGAAAGCCTGACAGCGTATGATAAAATCTGTCGTTGCTAAAAAGTACTTCTAATTTTCGCCATCATGAAGAACACCTATGGTTGGGGAAACGATCATTTTTCTTACAAAGCCTGTGTCTTCGTAGATAAAGTGTACTTAGGGCATAGAAAATTAAACGGAACGTGCGTATGCACATGTAGGCTGGATCAGTCGTTGTGATACAGCAGTCTTAACCAGAAATCTGGGGTGAAACAACGTTTCGCATGCTGTTTTTTCTTCCTCTAATATTCCCTTATTCTTCTCCTATTTCACTTTTTGGAATTATATGGACGTTTAACCGATGCTCTTACGGTGAAGGAAAATATCGTAAGGAAACCTGCGCAGAGATTCAAAGGTTGTGCGTGAAGTCACACGTACGTAAGCGCACGGTGCCCGCGTTGACGACTACGGCCTATACCTTTGCGGGTAGGTTCGTGCCCCTCGGTGGAGACGTTGAATGAGCTGATGACAATGAATGCACTACTGCTCCTCCGAAATTACTTAGTATCCATTCATACTCATTTACCAGGGACTTTGATTTTAGCGATGGCATCTTGACTTTAAATAATGCACTGATTACGTAGTTGATATGGCGACGATAATAGAATTGTTTCACCAACTCTTATGTTGTGTGTGGAATAATATTAAATATTGTAAGCTTTTAGGGGTGGGATACATTGTCTTAGTTACGTCGTGTTTCGAATAACAGAAGTTGATTAACGTGATTAGCACATGCGGAATGAGGTTACCTGGATTGCATACAATACTTCGTATTGATTAAGCAAAGGTTAACGGACGCCCCTAATCTCAATTTCCAGTGCGGCAACGAGGCAGTTAGTTTTCATAATCCTCCCTCGCTCTACCAGTGTAATCTCGGCGGGTGAACCATTTGTTAATTCATTTGGTAATGTTGCAGTCGTAATGTTACGTTTTATACGTACATTACTAGTGCATGATAATTATCATATTGGGTAAAATTATACAATTAATTGTGAGTTATAATCATTAACTGCATTCGTGTAAAGCGCGCCGTGATAGCCTACAGTCAAGGCAAAATATTATAATCATTTATGTGTAAAATACTGTAACTGCTAAATTTCCTGTTGGTTCTCCTTATAAATGAATTTATCTGATTGATGTAGGTAAACAGCGCCATCTAGCCCCAAACTAAGCCCAAGCCTGTATTAAATATACCAAACAACGGATTAACACACTTATATACTTTTTTTGTAACATACATTTACACATAGAAAACACCCAGACCAACAAATCAAATCAAATATTATTTATTTCATTAAATTGTAATCATCATCATCAGCTCATTAAACGTCCCCACCGAGGGGCACGAGCCTACCTGTATAGGGTGATTGGGCCTTAGTCGTCCACGCGGGCCCACTGCGGATTGGACGACTTCATACACAACCTTCGAATCTCTTCGCAGGCGTGCATGAAGGTTTCGTCACGATGTTTTCCTTCACCGTAAGAACGTCGGATAACGTACATATATTTTCGAAAATTGGAAAACACATTGGTACGTGTCGGGATTTGAACCTCAGCCCTCCCTATAGGAAGGCGACCGCCCACACCATTGAGCCACCGACGCTCTAAATTGTAATAAATATACATAAACAGACATGTTTATGCACACAAATGTTTGTACTGCCCAGGGATCGAACCCGGAACCCTTGGTGTAAAAGCCGACGTCTCAAACGACACGAGATGGGTCGTCAAAGTAAATTATAAGTAAAATTGATCTTTCCTAGAGATATGTCTCCAACGTTGACTCGAAACATTTAGCAGTCTCTTTGATTCGCATTCTTATTATTTGTTTTTCATGACGCCAAAACAAAATTCAAGTGGCGACGTACAACCTCGAGAGATACTCGGTACGTTTGATCTTTACTTCCTGTCAAACGCAAAAAGGTTAGACAAATGCCTCGAAATTAGAGGATATTGGTACAAGGACTCGTCCCGGTCATTAACCCTGGGTTGCCTTAAGCGGCCGTGATATGTGACACCGGTTACCAAACAGTACTACTGCCTGCCAATATCAGGCTTCTGTGTCAGTAATACGAGACGGAAAGGATAATGTGTTAAATAAATGACAATGAAACCGTTAGGTTTCTAAAGGGTTCATCTACTACGCTCTGAAAGCGTTGATGAATGTTAAAGTGTGTTTTATTTAAATATATAAATAAATAAATATCCGCTGACATTCACCCAGCGCCACCTAGTCCCAAGTTAAGCGTGAAGTCTGTATTATGGGTACTAAACAACGGATAAACATGCATATATTTTTTGTAAATACATACATATTATACATATAAAACACTCAGACCATTACAAAGAGACACGTTCATGCACACAAATGTTTGTGTACTGCCCAGGGATCGATCGCGGAACCCTTAGTGTCGCAGCTGACGTCTCAACCGCAACATCAAATGGGTATATCATTGAATGATTCATTATAAATCACAAGAAAGCGATAACTTTTGCTAAAAATACATTCGTTATAATTAATAAATTGACCTAGTATATTTATTGAATTCTATAATGCTTTTTAAGTGTTGTTTTCAGTGACAATTCGTTCACTGCTTATTGATGAGATGTTATGTTGCTAATTTTATTTTATGAGGATGCCCTATTTTGTGTCACAGTTTTAACAATATTTTAGTTGTATATATTTTTATAAACATAATTAAACAAAATATGCACTTAGTTATTGTAAATGTCAGCTTCCTTTGACTGACCGAGTAGGTACTCCATCGTTGGGGATTAATCGCTAATTGGACAAAATCTAGGTGAGCAGGCAAAATCGATGGTAGAATTTAACGAAGTCCCTTGAACAGGTAATTAAATGGATGGAATGGATCCAAGCTAATCCAGATAACAGATATTAAATTCTACATAGTTACTTATCCAAGACGACGCGCGGCGCCAAGATACCAGTAATCTTCTGTAATGTCAAAATGAATCGCAAAAAATAAAATAATTAAATATAATAGTCACTGACATTCATACAGCTTTATCTAGTCCCAAACAGAGAAATTTAGCCTGTAATATGGGCACAAAGCAACGGATAAACATACTTATATTATTTGACCGCTCAAACTTGAAAGCCGTCCTTGATTCAATTACCAATAAATCGCATTGCATTGAAGACTGAATTAAGTATGAACCGGCCTAAAAACATGGCGCTCCAGTTCCCGAATGTATTAGTAATTGTAAGTTGGCCATTTGGATGAGACTTTGTAGGAGCCTGGCTGGTTTATGTTTTTATAAACTATGCATTGTTGGACAGACTGACTTTAAAAGTTAATTCTATTGGACTCCAATTAAGTTTGTTGCATAAACTTTTCAAGGATACCAGCCATCTGTTTCCCGCCTTACCCAGTAAAATTGTGAAGGTCGTTTGCGCCAAGCAGTAAAAATATAACGTATACTGTATGCGTTAATTTTTTTACTGCTTAGCGCTGGTACTTAAGTGGAACCGAGTCGCCATTAATGTACCAGTGATGAAGAATAGATCACACTGTAGTTGCGATCTTGTGATATGTTAAGTTTTAGTAATTCCACTACCATTCAGCTAGAAATACCAAATCATAACCCCCTCTTGTAAAATAAAAACATTCACATTTGCATTCAAAAACAACAAAAAAAACTTTTGAAATAAAGAATTAAGGTATAATTTAGTGTAAGTTACTTGGTCTAAGATATTTAAGATTTGTTGTCTTAGATACGGGAGCAATCAGCAAAGCAGCATTGGCAGAATTTATTACTATCAATATTGGTTTCTTTGAACACTGCATCTGTCATTGACAGGGGTTTCACGGTCAAGAAACTGGAATGAAAGGACTGGTTGTCCCGTCCTCTTGAAAGAATTGTTAAAGGTCTTCCTTCAAGTCTTAAAAGGAGCAATAACTGTTGTGACGTTTAAATCAAGTTTGTTAAAGCTTTAGTCTGTTTTGAATTATTTTCCTATGACTGTCCACCACAAGCAATCAAGCTTAAAAGGGAGCACGAACTACTTACACCTGTATTAGATTAAGTTGCTGAAATAGAGTTTTGTATTTGTATTGTATTTCTTTTATTACGACTCATGAATGTTGAAATAAGGCTAGGATTCACAAATAAACTGATTATCTTTTACAATAAATAATATGGTTACAAAGCGGTAATCAACATTCTCTTATATCAACTCACAATGTAATGTCCAAATTTGTACAAAATATTCACAATTATACATTGTTCATACAAAAAAGTTACGCCCATAGTTAAATTTTATATAAATTATACAAACAAGTGCGACAGGGGGTAACCCCCTGACCCCCTGTGTACGCATTTTGATAAGGTTATTCGTAATCTCATTGTCTGCTCTAGCTATTTACGGAATATATTTACATAAGTTATGTTAAATTTATTTGGGGGAAGTGTGCATACGGTGTATTGACACAAATATGCAAAAAAAAATTTTTTAATTATTTCCATCAATTATACTTGTGAATTTTTTAAGTGTGAGCATCTCTTACTGGTAAATAAAGTAGCCGTTAATTATCATTAATCATAACGGATATGGCTTTTACATATGGATACGTTGTTAGAGCCCGTTTTCGTTATTTCGCAAGGCAATTAATTGTAAATAATACTAGTAATTATCGTTTAATATGACATTGTCTTAGGGCTACATATGACAACCATTGTATTCTTTAGCAGTGCGCGTAATAACATAAGATGGGAAACAGTACTGGGTACGTCAACCACAACTGGACAGTAGTATTACATGCCTGGAATTTGGTAGAAGTAAGAAGATAGTTAAAAGTCACTGAACGCGCAATGGAGCGAGCTATGCTCGGAGTCTCTCTTAGGGATATGATCAGAAATGATTTAATCTGTAAGAGAACTAATGTTACCGACATAGCCCGCTCAGCAAGTTGAAGTGGCGGTGGGCTGGTCACGTATGTCGCAGAACCTATGGCCGTTAGAGCAGACAAGTTCTGAAGTGGAGACCGCATCTTGGCAAGCGTAGCGCACCTTCCGGCCCGATGGACCAACGACTTGCGAAAAGTTGCTGGAGGAGGCTGGATGTCCAACGGTAGACTACAATAGGTTGAAGAGAGACAGAGAAAAAAGATGGTTTTACATGTTAATGTTAATTTTTCTATTTATGTAATATTATATACTATCATATTAGCCTTTCCCCTGACACATATAAAGTAGACAACAGCATAAAAAGGTGCAAAATCTAACTTGTAACCTGCTGACTGTTCACAGTGCCAATGTTATGACTTAGTTTCATATCACAGATCAACACAGAGACGGCAACTCAGTATATGAGTAATTTAGATACTCCAAACAGTTGTGAATTACTTTGCATAATGCAATATGAGCCAAACGCTACATTGACGTGAGCATTTCCATTTTAGTTACTATCTGTTGGTTGCTGTGGTGACGATAAAACAATTGCCACCACTTCAGTAAGAGATGGTTATGTAACACCACTTTACTGAATATTAACTTCCCCATATCTTTTTATGTCATAAGCAAACGGGACGTTCAGTACGCTCACCTGGTGGTAAGTGATACTCCTGATCATGACAATTGCGTTGAAAAAAATTTATAACCGTAAATAGTTATTATTTTCCTTCGATAATGCCCGTTGCCCGAGACAACAGTTGTTACTCGTAAGTCTCGCATACTTTTTCTAGATACAGTGTCCATATCCCGAAACACAGAAGTTATCTATTAAAAAATTTCCTTTATCCTCCCTTTTTTAAAGGTTGGTATTATTAACCATTAGTTAAATTGACTACCCGTTTGCCTTATTTTTAACTATGTAACAAAAATTTCATCTATTCATAAAGGACCCTTGTAAAAGGGTTTTTCTTGAAAGACGTTTCAACAACTTCTGTCATCATTGCAATTGATCTTTTTGTATCGCCATCTGCATATTTCTGGATATCTGATCTGATGTAACCGCCACTGATGGTCACTCGTACCCTCAAAGGTGCTATGAGCGCTGTAATTTAAAGACAATTGAAGATAGTATACATGAAGAAGAAGGTTCTTCTTGTGACCTATCTTCATTTTCTTAATAAGCATTGAGATTCTGATCTGGGGTTCAGATAAGTCAGTTCATAATCGTAATAAAGTATCTAGGCTAAATGCTCCTATTCCATGGCATGTCTCCACAGATAGCATGGCTATGAAAACAGTGGGTCGTAACCCACCTGAGCCCAATGAAGATTAGTGGGTTTTAACGAATGCCACGAAGATGGTAGCTGGAATCAACAGCAAAGCGTGTGTTGCGAAGCATAAAGTGACTTCAGAAGCAAAGCTCACTTATCCGGCTCACCGAATATGGTTTATCAGCCGAACCGCGCTAACAGCTATGCTATCGAATTCTCTATTATTAGGATATATAGATCCGAAAAAACATTTAAACATGACACAGTATGAATCATATCAGTCTTTTTTTAATTTTCCTTAAGTATACAAGATCAAAAATACAAACCAAGTTCGGTACAGCTTATGTAAGTAGGGCAGTACACTTGGGCAGCTATTAAGCATTAATTAAGAACTTAGGCACAGAAATTGGGACTTTTGAACAACTCGAAGAAATATTCATTATTCATAAAGGCTTTGAACTTTTTGTAACAAGGACGATGAAAAGCGAAATATGCTTTCATCGCTAAGATTATATTTAATCAAATATAGTGTCGTACGTGTAAGTTTTTTTTTTGTCTTGTTGATATAATATGAAGTCTAACGAAGTTTCAAGTCTATAGGAGTAGATAGCAAAGTTTAATTTTGATTTCTATGAAAGGTACTATATCTTAGATGAAATAATTTAGTAACTAAGCAGACAGCTGAATGATAAGTCAATACGGTCGCCTATAATATGCCCTTGCGATTCCAAGAACAAACAGCAATGCGATGTAAATACGCTTATTTTCAAGGACCAATAGGTATTCTTTTACTCTTATCTTTCAGCCTAAAACACAGTTATAATAGCATATCTGATATGGCTACATAATTCAGTGAAATTAAAGTAGCCACGCAAGGAACCTTTACAAGGTCTTCCTCATGTGAAATTCATACATATCTCACAATAAGCTTCACAAAGAGCAGGGTAAGTGAAGTGTATCACAGATTACGAGTCCACACCCCAACACTATATAAAACGAGGCCAAAATCTTATTGTTCCGATTCGCCCTTTCCGAATTTATGCCTCAGTTTCCAGCTCCCGGTGCCAAGCAAATTTCTCTTGATTTAACTTGTTTGGTAGTTTGCCCACAGAAGTCGGCGATTATTTCGTCAAAAAGACGAATTTGACGGGGAAGATTGCGCGAAGAGTTTCAACATAGCAAACTGAGTATTGTCTTTGAACCGGAAAAAGTAGGGCGGCTCATAAATATTCATGTCAATTTGTGACCCTAAAAGTCGCCGTTAAGTCTATTTCCGATAAAACGTCGAAGAGGATCTACCGACATCTAATGGTGATTCCATTTGCCCCCACCTGACTCGAGATGATGAAGATATTTTTAAATTAGTTCCGAACTGTTTCCGAGTGTGTGCCTTAAATTTATAGGTAAGAGTACAAAGCTTTTAGACGTTTATGACCAAAACTCTAACGATAAAGATATGTTAAGAAAATTACGAAAAAGTTAAAATATGATGTTTATTATAGCACATGTTTTATGTGTGGTGCAGAGAGAGTAATATCTGCTTAGTGTATGTACTTGAAAATTGTGTCACATTTCCCAAACTAATCTGCATAAAAGTTTAATACATATAATACTAGTGCTGGGACTAGATAGCGCATGCGATAGTAAACTGAATATACATACGTTTAATATTTTTCTTTGGAAACCGGAACTAAAACTAAAAGATTTTTTATAATGGACACTAATATTTGCACTAAGCTGGAAGCGAACTCGAACCTAAGCTTACCGTGTTTATTAAACACGGTTTTTTCCATTTTAAAATTGTTTTTGTAATTCATAAATTTCAAGATTTGGACTTCCATAGTTATATCAAAGGCTTTGATAGGTGTTCAGGTATAATCCGAAATACTCCTAATATATCGACCACTACCTTATATATAAACAATCCAAACCTATTTAAATTGTAATTAATCAATAAACAAGTTGTCCCCATATTTTACAAAATTGTTTCACACTTAATGCAAACTAGTCGAACCGCGCATCCGTTTAATAAACAAATTGGAAGTATTAGGTTGGAAGTGTAAAAAGCTCTTGAATATTAATATATTTAAACAGTGTTTGTCGTGCAATCGGAAACCTTATTCAGATGCAGATTAGGATCGAATTGGAGCGTTAATGAGATGAGTTCTGCGATCAGCGTGTTTCGGTTCAGGAAACAAGGCACAGTATGTAGGTCAACGGCGAAGGGTGAGGCCACCAGTAATTGGAACCTCCGTCATGAAAACCTTCGATTACTGAACGTCCGAGCGTTACTTAAATCAATAGATGCGATCTTATTTCGGCACGCGTGTGAGGGGAAAGTGTATTATGGCGTACTGTTCATTATTATATTTCTACTCTGTTTGAGAGCTCGATTTCATAGCTGGCGAGTTTTGTTGACGATCGTGTTAAGCAAGTACTGCAATCATTATATCATTATATTTTATTTAGCATGGTTTATAATAATTTTCATTTATATATTATCGTTAATGGGTTATGTAGTTAACCCGGATAACTAATACAGACGGATTTTCATAGCCGAGCATGTATCTTTGAAAGAGTTATCTTTTATTATTATGGAATAAATCCAACGGCTAAGCAGTAAGCCACAAAACATTTTCAAAGTTGTATATTTATTTTAGAAAACACAAAAAAACAGGTTCAATTTTACTTATTAGGGGATATATTAGTTATAATTTAGGAACACTAATACTTGCATTTTAAATAACAAAACATACCGCAACAGGATAACTAAGAAACTGGTTATTTCGAATAAAATTTCGGTTAATGGTCCCAAAAGGAAATTATATAACTGAGCTATTCAATATGAAATTATATATATTGTAAATATATATAATTTCATATTGAACGTCATTTTATCATGCCTCTGCTAACTAAAGTTACCAAGCGAAACAAAACCGCAGGTTTACAACAAACCCGACAAGTCCTACTTCACATAAAGCAAAACTATAAAACTGTGTCATGCACGTTACCTCACAGGCAACAGCTAAAATTCCGCTTTAATTTACAATTGTGTACGCGACTGAATCCCAGCCCAGCTCGCTGCTCAGCGCTTTATTTTGTCATAACACATTTTGCATAAACCGATATCAGGTAGACCGGTGTATTTGTAACATCGAAAGCGTACAAAACTCAATTATACCCAGTTAATAGGCGAGTAAGTTAATGCCCCCGCAACATGCAAATAACATTAAATATCGTTGGGATGCCAGTTTGAGTCGTAAACTTTAATTGATATTCATGGATCGGTAATGGGAATGTAGCACAAATTCACGAAAACTTCAACTGGGAGTGGCTAATTGCAATCGGATTAAGTAGACTAATTGATTTCGAGGATATTAATCGGCTATCGGTGCCCTAATTCCAAGGAATGTGGGTTAATTTAAGGCTGCGCTTTGTTTTCTAACTCTGCATTTCTTCGCAAAACAATAACTTTGTAAAGTGCTTTTAAAATCACGTCCCATAGTTGAGGTTTAAAATATAACATGTCAATCATACTAGCATTTGGGTAAGCAGTGATCTATCAATTCTAATAAAACCAGAATGATAAACTATAGTTTATAAAAACATTGCATTATCTAAGTATATCTATAATTTAGTTGGTGATATGCAAGGTAGGTTACAAATGCCATGTGGCATACAAATTAATAAATGACAAAATATACCAACACTGGGTGAGGAAAAGTGTACGAAATTTTCATACTTTCTTTCCGAATTTCCATCCCTTGTCAGTCAAAATTATTCCAGAGCAGTGAAAGCTATGTCTCGGCTGAGCCCGAACTTTAATTTGGAATTAATTATCTTACACAAGCTTTTTATTTCAACAAATACCTAAAACGATTACACGTTAAGTTTATTCAAAGAATAAACAAAAAGAAATTCGCCGCCATTCTGTTAATACCTTTACCTCATTTGCATATAAAAAGTAAACGCTTTGTCCAATCCAAAACACAAGAAAGCTCACAAAGGAATCGATATTTTCCTTAATCATAACTGTACGAGAACCCAAAAAGAAATATTTCTTAGGAACATATAAAAAATATTTCACAGACTTGATGTTTCTATAAATTCATATTGGTATTGAGGCCAAAAATGAACAAAACTTTTACTAAGATTGTTAAGTCTTACAAAACATTCTACATATTTAAATATCAGCAAGAAACAATGTTTTTCAGTCTAACTTGTACTTTCTTTGCTTTAAGTGTAGTGTATACAAGTAAATCAATTTAGCTTAATAACGTATGTGGAAAACTCAACTCAAAAAGGCTCAGGCAGCTTCAGATATATAATAGATTCGATTCAATTCCAGACAGTAATTTTCATGGAGCTTAAAATGTATATATAAACTTGAAATTCTTAAGACATACTATTTAATTATTCCATCAATTGGAATATGATTTGAAATATGTTAAACAAATATGATTTCGTTTATTGGCTTCGTAGACAGAAATATTTATTAGGTACCTACGTAGGTAGGTACGTTCCTAACAACTTTAATATAATCATAGATAAAAAACTAAAATATAATTGTCAATCAATTAAATCATCTTAATATAAAATACACAGAAAAGCGTTTATATTTGTATAAGTTACCAATCAAAGAAACCAAGAAAATACATTTAATAAAATAAATTAATATAATTTTATAAAATTTGCTTTGGAAATGAAATAGAATTACTGGATGGAAAACTAATAATTTTCAATTAGTTGTGATGAGCGAAATCCTGCAAAGGTCTTTTTTCTACCACCATAAAGAAAAATAAAATGCTAGTGAAATGACAGGATATAAGGGACCTAACATACTCTGTTGTCTCGGGTGACGGGCGCAGTGCAGCATTGATGGACAATAATAACTGTTTATTGGTTGTTGGTCTCATACAATGACGACCCATTTGTTGTTGCGGTTGAGAGGTCGGCCGCAACATCAAGGGTTCCGGGTTCGATCCCCGGGCAGTACAAACATTTGTGTGCATGAACATGTCTGTTTGTAATGGTCTCGGTGTTTTCTATGCATAATATGTATGTATTTAAAAAAAAATGTATATATGTATGTTTATCCGTTGTTTAGTTCCCATAATACAGGCTTAACGCTTAACTTGGGGCTAGATGGCGCTGTGTGAATGTCAGTGGAGATTTATTTATTTATACAATGCCTCTGACATGGTCAGGCTTATCATTTACTATCAGGTGACCGACCGTCCTGCTCACTTCCTAACTAGAAAAAATGCTATTATTATATTGATTTGTAAACATTAGTTACATCTTCAACCTATCGCTGTTTCTCTGGTGGGCTAGATGTCGTGGATCTTTCTTTTCTATATCTTTTACCACCCATCACCTTTCCCTTGACGTCGGTCAGACCTTATACTACTCCTGCCTTCTGCTAAACATGTTTCCACTCCAGTTGACTACCATAACCTTTAGATGATATGATAATGAGTATCTTCAAACATGCACAAAGAGCCATCTAGGTCAAAAGCGAGAAACTAGCTTGACATGTGAGAACAACAATCAACGACCACAATCGCAATGGATAGGCCAACTTTTAATACTTTTAACAACCTATTATCTTTTTAAAAAATAGTGGGACCTTCTTAAAATTCTCAAAATGTAACACCATAAAAAGAAGACATGCAGTTTCACATATTAAAATAATGTTTCTCTTTTTCTTTTGACACACTAAAAAAGTACATTATCCTGGGAATGTTTTATTAGAATAGATTGGATAAAAAAGGGGTCTCAAGAAAAGACGCAATCGACATTTTTTTATGTTATAAGTGTACAGGAAGGTGTGAACGCTGACCTGATGGTAAGTGATACACCAGACCATGACAGAGCGGATTTAAATGAGACCAACAACTAATAGACAGTTATTATCCTCCATCAATGTCGCACTGCGCCCGTCACCCAAAACAACAGATGTTAGGTCTCTTATACCCGGTAATTTCACTAGCTACAGTGCCCTCATCTCGAAACACAAAAGTGCATAACACACCTGTTTCACGGGATGATATCTGGCACTGCGGTGGCCTACCACCTACCTAGACGACTCAGTATCGAGTCTACCACCTAGTAAAATATTAAATAGACGGTACAACGCTTACGTTATTGT
Organism: Leucinodes orbonalis; assembly: GCA_019425675.1. Classification (NCBI taxonomy): domain Eukaryota; kingdom Metazoa; phylum Arthropoda; class Insecta; order Lepidoptera; family Crambidae; genus Leucinodes; species Leucinodes orbonalis. The sequence goes on along the minus strand of PQWD01001801.1, from coordinate 26,456 downwards.
TTTTAATTATGATTAATTAAAGTAAAAAAAAACACGTGATTAATGTGAACTTTATAATCATCGACGGTTAATCTAAGTGGCACACGCAACGTTTCGCGCTTGACGCAAACTGCTATTTACCCGCCCCGCGCTAATTGATGTTTCCAACAAAATTAAGCCAATTTGACTTCATTACACTGTCATTGTATTTCACTAGTCATTAATATTGCATTGTAGGTAATTATTGTGGAATCAACGCTGCAAAGCAAACGCTTTTGACAATAAGATTGCGGCGTCGCTTTTGAAAACGCTTAACGTAATATAAACCACGCATATAATATGCGCGGATTTAATATGAATCTGATTTTTATGAAGAATGTAGTAATTAGAGTTATAAAACGACATTTGCTAACAAAGAGTTCACAAGAGGTACTAGTCACAAAATGGTTAATCCGGGCGTATAAGTCGGGGGCTCTCCCGAATACTCCTTCGATCCCGTTAAACATTGAAGAGAATAATATTTCGATTTATATGTAAGCGGAGTAACATTAAGGTGACGCGTGATCTATATCATAGTATATTATTAAAGTAAAATTATCGGCGATAGAGCGTTTATGATATGAAAGCAATTGATTATCAATTTACGTGGTAATAACTATACGTAATTAGTCCAACCGACGTTATAATTTGGGTCAATAATTGTACGTGTGAAATGTGTTATATTTTGCCTCACGCTTTACCTAAACACACACTTTACATAGTTTTACCATTGTACAATATTAGCTTTAATAATATTAATAAATGAATAAATTTTTCCTGAAATTCACACAGCGTCATTTAGCCCCAAGTTAAGCGTGAAGCCTGTATTATGGGTACTAAACAATGAATAAGATACTTATATATATTTTTTTGTAAATACATACATATACATAGGATACATACATGTTCATGCACTCAAATGTTTGTACTGCCCGGGGATCGAACCCGGAACTGTTCTGTGTGACCGTGGACAAATGGTGAAATAACTCTTCAAAGCGACTAGCGGAGAATATACTCGTAACACAAAATTCAGTAACGTAATAAACTTGATAATTAGCGATCCCGTTCTTATTATGATAAATGCATGTATTCTAATATTAGATATCAGACAACTATGCCTATTACTAATAAATTGTAAAAGATATAATTTAGCTTAGGTACATGGCAAAAAGCTATAAAATAAATGGATAAATTACATACCATTTACTTCTTAGAACTTAGAAAATGTCTATGTTTGGTACACATTATTACTAACCAATATGTACTGTAAGGCATTCTTGTTTAAACTTGGTAACAGTAATAAAAAATTCAGATAGTTCAGCACCATATTTTAAATATAGCCACTATTATGTTTTAATATCCATGGAGCTGCTTTCATAGTTGTTGACTCTGTATAAATACTATAGCAATTCATCATTGTATTGGATAATGCCAAGTTTATTTAGTATCGACGCAGCCTGTGAGATATTTTCTATTCCAAACCGTGCCGTGCAATCTCAATGATACTGTATTCATGTACGCATCTTTTCTGAGACATTCAAACATCGCTAGCTTTGAGATTAATTTTTAATCTATGAATTTTCGTAACCACATAGTATATTGACCGTAAAAATCTGTATCTTTCTATCATTCGTCTTTTACACGGCTCAGAATTCTTTTTTTTTACTCCATATATATATGAAGAGAGGTCCCATTAGCCTTTACATATTGCCATTTAGTAAGCGGTACCCGTGCCTGCATTGTTAGCTTACATCGTCTAAATGATAATATGACTACGAACTGTAAAATGGATGTACAATTTTCAACGTAAATTTGTTACAATATCAATAACAACATCATCGTCTATTAATCCGTAATGTGTTTGAATGTTTGCCAATATTATAATTGGTGCATAAAACTCCACACATAATAGTGAGTATTTGCAATTTAAATTGTGGCTTTTGCATTAATATTGGTGAATTCAACTGTAAAACCACTTCAAATAGTGAGCATAACTATAACGTTAAAACCAAAAGGTTGTTACGGCTTATTGTTCATTTGTACCATTATAATCATTAATGATGTATGACAGCAATTTAGTAATAAAAAAATAAGCTTCTATTTGTCTTACCACTTGAAAATTCGTGTCATCTAAAACCGCCAATCAGATAAAGCATCAGACGTGGGAAACCAGCCGAGCGTTGGCAAACGTAAGCGTCTCTAAACCAGGGGTACGGCATGAATAATTGTCCTCAGACCTCCATTCCGCAGGGAGTGCTATCAATAAAGCCTCGCCGGGCACGGAACCCGTTCCCGGCGCTCCATCTCCGGGATTACACGACACGGATTCTTGTGGCCTTTAGATTTAGATACCGATCTTTAACGTAATCTCTCGCACTCGACACATTAATCTAGGCTCAAGAAAACGTCGCGTGTTCGCACACCGTGAAATAGATGTCGACTTCGTTGTAAACAATATAAAGGCTGGGACCTTCATTAGAGTAAATATGATTCAACTATGGCTTGGAGCCGAATAAACATTGATACGTCAATAGCAGTCTAAGTTGGCTCTCCAGCCTCCAATTTCGCCAGATTATATTCGTTATTAAGAGTTGGTTAGAGCCACCAGAATTTGTAGTATTAATAAGATAACATTCAAGACCTTGTTTAAATAGCTTAAGCCTGGATACCAGGGTCCCTTAACACTAATGTCTAGAATCTTATTTGGCGTATAACAAATAAGGCTACGGCGATTTATAACACAGTCCCAGCGCAATTATATTAAAAAGCATGATCATATTAAGAATCCTGCGGTTCTTGGAAAGGATAAAGGAAGATCTGGATATCTGGTGCAGGCTGATGGAGACTAACGTCCAGCAGAGAACGACGACAACAAGATGTAGGTAGAACATCCAAACGCAGATCAGACGCAAATGTTCTTCACACGAATATTTACCACAAGATTAAGATCGATACCAAAACTCCTTGCGCAAATAGTAATCCGTACAAATATTGTTAAAAGACACTTTACTTTTATTACCACTATAGAAGCATATCGCCGATGTCTTCCATTAAAGAGACTTTGCAAGGCAGACGTATTATAGTGCGCCTTGGTAATCCGTAGATTACGCTGCGCAGGCCGGGGCACGAGCCATCAATAAGCTGGCTTCGATCCGACCCTAGGATCAGCCGTTCTAAATGAATCTAGTATGGAACCCGTACGCCACTCATAACTCCGCTTCTTTTTGCTTGCGATAGTGGCTGAGGCGTATGGATAAGCAAGTTTCAAACTCACTTTATGATTAATATAGGAAAACTCTATTCGCAACTTAAGAAACGACAAACATATAAATGTTTTAGTTGATCGTAACTAATGAAATAATCATAATAAACATAATTTTACTTTTATTGTATTTGTAGAAGGTATATTTGTAGGGTTTAACATGCTATATAGTTATGACAAAATTGTATTATTGGTTCTACGACATTTCCATCTCTTTATTACACTAATTAATATAAACCGTATTATTTATTTACCCTTTTGGGTTAGAATTTCTTTTAATGTTGGTATATAACTATTTAACTGTTGTCATCGGTGAATGCTGTGTACACCTGTTATTGACATACATACTAGTCTGAGTTGTAAGGAAATTGTGTACTTTTAATGCTTTGTGTGTTATGTTGTTGGTGTACCTATTAAATTTACCAATAAAAAAGGGCTTGGCCCAACCCAGGTCTCATACCCGCTATAAATTAAATCATTTAAATGTTATTGACAGTCCCATGTGCATGCGTACATGAGAGTGAAGAAAAGAAGGCCTATGTACATTTAGAGTACAGTTCTATCAGGCGAAGTACCTGGGCTTCCTATGAACCATAGAGCCTCTAGAATATCCATGGTCAAGCAGTGCCTGCTGGAGAATTCGGCCTCACAACCCGCTATTAAAAAGGCGCTCAACTTTGGTTACGGAGAACCCATAGAAGCTCTAGAATGATCAGAGAACAGATATATCCGCATCCTACTTGTATTTATTTTATAGCTATACTATGTATAAATAGCATCCCCTGCAGTGCATGGTTGTGGTGTATTTTGTGGCTATAGCCTGGTAGCTGATTGATGATACTCCGGTTAATAAAAACATTGTTCAATTATAATTATTATTTGTTATGTGCGATAACCTTGCGATACATTAGTAAAATTTTTGTCACTAATATTATTTATGACATATTACCATTAGTCAAATTAAAATCATTCAGCAATAATTAAATAAATATCCACTGACATTCATACAGCGCTATCTAGCCCCAAGTTAAGCGTGAAGCGTGTATTATACCCATAACTTGTGGCTAGATGGTGCTGTGGGAATTTCAGTGGATACATAAGTATATTTTTTTACTCTGTTATAACTTAACCAAATTGGAAGCTTACCAAGAATACCGATGCAATAAAATCGCGTACATTGGAATCGCATTTAGTGTTGACACGCAACAAGAAGTGCATAAGGTTCGTTTCGTGATTTATGTTGTTGAATCGTAAGCTGCAAGTTCGTTCTGAGACCACAACAAACACGTTCGGGCGATTCGGCGCGGCGAGTCGAGGCGATAAACTTTGTTGACAATGACTGATTCGGCGAGTGGCCGCCCGGACCAAATGTGCAATTTTCGAACGTGCTTTGGAAAAGGACTAAAGTTCCCCCTTCCTGGTATTGTAACTCAATTTTGAGGCAGTGTTACAATGTGGCGCGACCCACTTTAACTTCGCTATTGAACATTCCGGCGTAAAATACTTAGAGTAAGGGTTTCGGGTCTACGTAGAAAGTCTATAGATGTTCCGACAAATTTATCGCGGGATTTTTGTTACATTAAAGTGGCAATACGTATATCCACAATGCTAGCAAACTAGCTACTATCGAACTGTCAAAGTTACTCTAGATTTGCAGCTGTGTACCGTTAAGCTAAAACTCAATCACAGCAATTGAAAATGCAAAGTTTATGCAAACAGTTTATCACGTCTCCAGAATTCCATCAGCATTAACGCTTGCTCGATGCTCACAAGGGATTAATTACAATCACGTAATACCGTGTACATGTCTATTACTAAGATTGATGGGCTGCGTCGGGCTGCTGGACGACTCATTACCTGAAACAAAAACAAACGAGATTTATTAATGTGCACGTGTTTGCAAATGAAGAATAAGGGAGACAGAGAGAGATGTAGACCAGAATGTTTTTTGATAGAGGCGGGAGAGGGAGCAAGGGTGGTGCGCGGTTGCGTCCTCGGCGAAACTTGCTTGGCACAGCGCCTTGGCTCTGCTACCTATTTTATTGTGATTCGGCGCCAACAACTGGGAGATTTACCCCGTCTGTGTTTTAATGGCGCGCCCTGTATATTAATAGCAACGAATGTTGTGGTGGGATAATGTTTTCGGTGGTTAACGAGCGAATCGTGATGTAGATAAATCTGGACTTTTCTGCTTACGGTAATGTGACTGGCCATTGTTGTTAGGACATAAATACTGACGTAATAGTTACGGTTTTATTGTACCAAATGCGGGAACGAGATTATTGTTCGTTCCATTCTCCCTGTTATCTCCCTGGAAGTATTATGAGTACGCGGGGGTTTTGTAACTCTTTTTATGTGAGTTCCATTCAGTATACAATTTTGCTGTGGTTTGTACGCAATGTGCTAGCTTTTGAATTAACATTTTCTATGTTTTCATCTAGTTACATGACTAATTGTATAAAAATAGCAGTAGTCTGGACTCCAAAATATTCGAAATTATAAAGTAACTTTTAAAATTATACGAATTATTGTCTAAAAATATTCAACTTCAAAGTTTTGCTCATTGAAAGCTGCCAAAATCATTTTGAATACAATCCAACAATAAATCACTAATATTGGCAATCGCTGTTTGACACGATATTGTTATTTGAACAAGTCGAGTTCAATCACGGAACTGAGCTAACAGTTCACATATCGTCTGTTTAAACTATAAGTTCATTTTGTAGTTTTGTTGCCCAGCGCATGTTTGCGATTTATGGCTGGCTAGCAAATACACGTATTTCGCTCCGAAAGGAAACGCTCGAAACAGTACAACTGAGTTGACTTCGGATTAAAAATTGCGCTTTGTAATGGTTTTGAACTCTTTTGTGGTAATATGGATAATTTGTAAGTTAAAAGTTAGGTATATATTTATTGTGAGGATGAAAATACCCATTCAACTTTGTTAACATCTGTATCTCCCCATTGCATTGCTGTGTGGGCAGGCCTGTGTTCTACAGCGGGGCGTTATAGGCTGATAAGAAAATGATATCATTACACCGATATTATTTTATAAGTCATTTCATCTTATATTACAGACTAATAATTTAGATATCCATTTGAATTTGGCCCGGTTTTAACATCAGAATGCTTACAAAAATAAATTTTATTATTATTTCTAGTTTTGCGAAATACGTTATCTGCCATATAAAAATGGTGATGACTAGAATTTTAAATGAATTGCAGAACAATACGGAGAAAATGCGTTTCTTTTTTATTCAAAAGATCAGTGAAAAAGCAAAAACTTTCTTTCTTTCTTTTCTTAATTATTTCGGGTTTATGTGAAGCATTTGCAAGATTCAGCAGTTTTATGCAATGGAAAATAAAATACGAAAACTTGTTACTTCAAGTCGAGTTCGTGTGGACCAATTCAATTTTGAGGTTGCAAATACTTTAGCATTAAAAACCACGCTTCTTCTCAGCGCAATATAAAATAAGTATTTCTTTTCTGTTACTGAAAAAAAAAGTTATTTTTTAAAATAACTTTATATTCAATATTATATCTTTCAATCTGCTTTATGAGTAAAGAAGAAGAAGAAGGAAGTATTTATTGATATATTATTAGCACACTTATTAGAAAACTTACAGCTGTATACAATATGAAAAGTATTAAATCACAGAAAATATAATGTATTTATACAAAGACAAAGTACAGTACGAAAATAATAAATGTAATACTTATGTCAAAAGGACCCAGTCTCAGCGTTAATAAAAGTAAATTCTTATTACCAATGGGGTAATTAAATATTCTTATTTTTAACCGACAAATCCAAAGAGTGAACAATGGAGATATGAAATGTGTTTGTAAAATACATCGTCAATCGGACAATAAAATGGGTCCTCTAATCCTAAAATAGACGCTTAGGCAGGCAAAGAAGCTGAAGTTCAAAGTACAGAAGCGAACTTTGCGTAAGACGAGCCCGATGAAGCGCGAGTTGTAGGTACATTCGGAACCTACTTAGATGCTTCGTTCAGAATCTCAACTCGCCAAGTTTCCTATTGTTCTCGAAAAATTCTCGTCGACAACTTTATGGAAAGTAAACAAATTCACACAATAGCCGCCTTCTAAGATAACTATTCTTTGTGAGAGTGAGGGATGAAAACTAAAAGGCAGTGAAGTCAGCCAGCTACTGATAGAGTGGTGTTCTAGAGGTACTCAAAGCAATTATCTAAAGTATACAAGCTGTCTCTCTGGTGTTAGATATCATATATTGCGATCAAAAATCTACAAGAGGTTCGTAAAATGTATAAGGGAAAGAAGTATCATCCAAAATTTGTAATTCGATTATAGTTGTAGTTATTATATCGTACGTAATACGTGATTAATTTATATAAGGAAAGAATAATACTTTCTAATTAAAAAGAGTCAAAACTAACACAAAATCCTTATCTCTGATATCGATTGCTTTTTTTTGTATATGTAAAATAAAAAAGTTAGGAAGCTTATTTGTAACGATGCCGCAAGAATATTTAGTTGTTTCGTAAAATGGCATCCCAAACGAGTCTTCGGTAATTTAACTGCCATCTGAATCTTACTTTTAAGGTATAAACATACTGCTATGGATGACCTTAGAACAAGAATAATTGAAAACTTTGTTATCAGTCGTTATTCTGTTTCTTGGAAAACAAAAACTGGCCATCTGCATAAAGTGGTGAGCGCAACTTTTTCCGGAACAAACACATTAAAGGCTCTGTGCATCCTGAAGCGCGATAAACCGCTGACGTTGATTTATGTCCCGTTTGTTTGCCCCGGAGACAGCCGGCCAACTCCCGTCTCATCCCGGAACACCGTCTTAGATAACCGCTAATGTAGATTACGATTGTTGAATGCGTATCATAACCGTATATGTTTTGCTGACATTATGGGCGTAGCCAAGCTAGGGTGCTTGCTCCACGCTAGATCTAACATAATTAAACAAAAAATTAAACAGGGGGAGTGGGGAAGGGGGGTAGGTACACTGTTGCCCAACCCTGAGCCCAAGACTGGCTTCGCTCATGGCTGGCATCTCTTGTGGGAGATAGCCCTCTCTCTAAATACCTTGCTGATGGAATTCGGAAAATAATTCTATTACATAAAGTAAATTCGGAAAACATTATCATTTTTGCGATGAGCCACGTTTCAGACGACCCATAGCGGTAGTTTTTACTTACCACTAGGTAGGAAGTCTAATAATATCAACTTTGTTTTCATAAGGAGAATATATTCACGCGCAATACTAACACATGCGTAACGTCATGGGTCTAACGCTATCTCTAAAAACAATATTACAATAATATTATTTGGTATTTACTGGTAAAAAAATACTGACGTGTCATTAAAGAAAAATATTGTTTTAAGAGATGACCTCCCAGGTAGTCAATCAATGTTTGCTTAATATCTCGTTATAAATTTCAGAATAACATCAAATACGAATATTTCAATACATAAAAGGAAAAATATTGCACCATGGTGAGTGAATTTCAGTTATGAAAATATACGAATTTACGGTTATCATGATTTATCAATAGCGAAATTCTACAATTAAAATTCAACTGTTGATTTTAAAAATACATTCGTTAAAGTTTACAATATCTGAAAACACATGTCATTTTAGATTTCGTGAGGTATTTCAGTCATTTTCCCTGTTACCCGGTTAGTAATTTGAAGGTAAAAAGAAAAATTGTCTGCACATTAACCATGTACGAGAAATGTTATTACGGATGTAACGACAGTTCGGTTCGACCTTTTGTTGACATTCGTTTCGGTGTTCCAACATCGGATGTTTAATCGAAGAATAACTCTGAGTATATGTATTGTCAGACATATTTCTTTTCATTGAAATTGATGGTTCGTAGTAATGTATTTTGTCGAATTGAAAATATGCCTTTTGAAAAGCAATAGGTACAAAGAACATACATTTATGTAAATGTATGTTCTTAGTACCTATTGCTTAAATATAAACTATGTAGTTTATACATAACATTACAACTACATTTTAACTAGATATTGCGTGTGACTTCGCGTAGAATAGTTACTTAGGGATAACGCTTACTTTAACCTGCTAATTTGTTTATATAGGTGAGTTCACCTAGAATTTCATTTAAACCGAATGATGTGAAGGATGATTACGTTTTATATTAAATACTGAATATAAATAACGCATTTATTTTGATAGTAAAGAAAGTAACATAAGAAAAATAGGTTAAAGTGAGTTAACCTTAAGAGATAGACATTGATGTCACGGACTTGTTTAGCACTTTTAAAGGGTACTAACAATACTCTCACACATGACTTTTGCGAAACTAACCGTTTACGTAGCACACTTACACTGAAAGATTTCAAGTCAACATAGCAATTAATATGTCATGGTGTACTTTTATTATAGCTAATACTACCAATTCTAGATAAAGAACTTCGTTAATAATAATAGAACTGAAGCCTATAGACCAACAAGCCAACTTAGACATCTACTTTGTTGCACGCGCAGCTGCAGTGAATGTTCAACCAGGATTTGGAGACTGTTGTGCCAGGATTAATATAGAAAAATCTAAAAAGCATTTTTGAATCAATTAAAGAAATTAATTAGTTAATCAACGTAAAAACCTAAGCTAATTTTAGTTAAGAAAAGAGACACGTTCTAGCCTTATGGATTGGTTGAGGAAAACGGATAAACTGGACGGGTGCCGTAAATCAGTGGACTGTAAGAAGTTGAAGCGAGCTATTCAAAATTTACTTTAATTATCAGCTCATTACACGTCTCCACCGAGGCTCATCCACGCGAGCCCAGTGTGGATTGGACGACTTTACGCACAACCTTTGAATCTCGATGTTAACTGTAAGAGCGTCGGATTAACGTACATATAATTTCGTAAATTCGAAAACACATTGGTACCTTCGTGGCTGCGTTTTACCCTGCGTCATCCCGATCGGAAAGCAACAGTCCACACCGTTGAGCCACGGACGCATACAAAATTTGATTATGATTGAGAAAAATGCTTCATTTCTGATGTAACATCGGCATATCACTAAATGTAAAATCATATACCTAAACATGAATATTGAACTACTTTGCAAAGTTCAGAAAACATAAGAGTAAACGATAACGATATACAATATTAAAAGTGGTTGACATTATTCGATTGTCCCGGGCGTTCCAGCTTATATTCATAGCGGCCATTTAACGGCGTCACAAGGTTTCAATGTACACTCCGGTGCTACCATAGCATATGTTAAACAAAGCGGAACATTTTAAATGTGCACTGCAAATATTTATATGGCTTGAATAATTTGCATGCTGCGCCCGGTTGTCGATTCACCGTTGAAAATATTAAGGCACTTAAGCCATTATACATGATCGGTTACATGGTTAAGTTACGAATTTCGTTATCTATTGTTGGGGTAAATTTAATCATGTGGTGTTTCAGTGAATTTTGTACTATATTAAAGTCATATAAATATTCGTTTTAAGTCTGAAATAATGATAGCTGATTATAAAATGACACCCTTTCAACATCACTCAGACTGTGAGACCTCTACAGTGGTATGTGAAAAGCTCGTAATAGAGGAGTCTTATCATCCGTTCTATCTTATAGAGCCTCATATTTCGCTGAAAGATTATTCGGTATGAATGGTCTCATACTATGACTAATCTTTACGACACAATCAGCAAATAACATGTGATATGTTTTGCTAGATGACTTTAACATCTCGTGTCTTCGTATTTTTGTTTATTGTTTTTATTATTGGTGTTTTGTATTTTTTTATTGTTTGTTTCATTAGCTATTCACAAAATCCAGTTTATATTTACAACAACAACAAATGGATGGGACAAATGACACTTAAAGGGATACAGTGCACATTCCCACACGAATAAAAAATACATACATTTACTGGGCCGGATGAACCAGACCCAGAGTCCGGGATTAACCATTGTAACCGTCATCAAGAGGTGTAATTGCTGCAGTCATTAACTTTGTAACATGACATTAATTTCACGGTACCCAACTCATCATGCTAATGGACAGAGATGATAGTAAATGAAACAAATGCAGACAAAACTTCACTAATTCCAACAAAAAACCATCCACTCGTAATTCCAAAATGTGTGTGTTATCGCCACAAGCCATCGCTCGGACATTCGTCTGTTTAATTATATTATTTCATTACGCAAACAGTTTTAACCACTTTATCGTGTTGGGTCCACGCGATATCATAAATAACTCGCGTAGAAATGAATTTCTTGAAAAGGTCGTAGAAATTACAAGTTCACGTGAGGTGGCGTCACGCGAGCTCCGAAACTGTATATACGGGTATTTATCATTGGATTATTAAACAGTCGGTGTCAACCCAATAGGTACACGCCTGGACAAAGTGCTGTTGTGTTGAATTTTTAATTGGGTGTACCCTTTAGCGATAAGGGACCTTTTTTCTATTACAAACACATTATGTTTCAATCATCATCGCGTGTTTTGTTTTTAGATTGAGTACTAGGTGTCCGTGTGGTAACGGCAGATTAAAATACTATTTTCAAGTTCCCTACTATTCCCGTGGGTGCTGTAAAAGGTGCAGGCAATGGGTGGTAGTGCTCATTCTACCTAACTTTTATAGGTTTTATTATCCAGCATTATGAAAATACCTTCACTATCAGCGATGAGGTCACGAGATATTTTTCAAAGTATACTTTACCAGGTAGATACCAAACAAACATACAACATATATACCTTCATGTGAAACAGGAGTGTAGAATACACTTCAGCGTTTGAGGAACAGGATTCTCTTACCAGTGAAATAGTGGATATAATAGTATGACCATTTGTCGTATCTGGTGACGGGTGTTGCCAGTGTTCAAGGAAAACAATACTATGCTGCACTGATTGGTTTCCTTCAACACTATATCTGTCATAGAAAACCTAAACAGGCTTAAACTATCAGGTTACTTCATAACATGAAAACCAGTAATTTTAGATTTCACGTATGTACATAGCATGTCTTTTTTCAAGCATCATATTATTTCCAATGCATAATCAATCAAATACTCTACATTATTCGATAAAAACTCATTTATAGGGTCGGAAAATCTAAAAATAGTGCAAAAAAAACCGATACAAAAAATAATGTTAATACTCTTGCTGTACGGCGATTGACCATGTAACCTTACTTTTGTACCTTGTAAATACCTAGGTTTTCATTTACAAGTAGATATTTTAATGTTCGAAACTGTATTTTTCGTCATTTTTCGCGTGCAATGTACATAAATAGTTTTTTTTTGCTTAACCAATGTATATGAAAATTTAAAATAAATATATTAAGAAAAAATGCCATTCACATCCTTGTATAGATTTTTGGTATAGTGAGAATGTGGAATAGAATATTAAATATAGCACAATACATAAAAGCTGTCCGATATCAAATCCATTTTACTACAATGGAATTGACTTTTGCTGTTCCCTTGCCAAATCTCCGTTGATAGTTGCCCGAGGTAACAAAACCAACTAGGTATACGGGCGTTCGTAATTCGCTTTCGACGTACCATGTTTTCAGTCCGCCTACTCCGACCGCACCCAGGGCGCAAAGTCAGTAATTAATAAAAGGCTGACACGAACAACAACTGACGCGTCGGAACAAAAAGCTGGCTGCCGAAAACATTGAGGTGCCTATAAATCGGCGGTATCCGAATAATCGACTGACAAACACGGAGCGAACGATTCGCTCCACCGGTCCCTGATTTTTCATGCATAAGCAATATGAAATGTATTATTCGTTGGTGAATAATTTATTCTCAATTGTCACCAGAGGATCGAACTTTGTTCGCTCATAGGTGTTCAATGACACAATACCTGACACGTGATTTGTGGATTTCAGGTGTTTGAAAAATTCATAAATACAATTGAATTAATACGGGTTATTTACGATCAAGTAAAATTTAAAAATATCTTGAAAATGTCCTACTCTTAAAGGTATCAGAGCTGAGGAAGAAGACAGATAGAGAGTAGAGCAGGTCTGAACTGTAAGTAGCACTTAAAGTTTCAATTAAATATTTTTAAAACGAACTTAAATCCATTGCAAAGAACACAAAATAGAATTAGTAAGGTCTTATTTCATTATCCCTACCTAACTTCAACAAAAGAATTGTACCAAAAAACTAAAATATTAAACATACAACAACTTCATAATTATTGCACGTGCATCTTAGTCCAAAAAATTATAACTGGTGCCATTCAAGGCATTATAAAATTAGAGAGCAACAGCACAACACGTAATTTAAGAAATGAATCCAAACTTATGTTAATTACTCCTCGCACTGAATACGGTAAAAAAACAATATTATTCGAAGGAGCACAGCTGTACAACCGACTACCGAACAACATTAAAGAGTGTGACGATATAATTATGTTCAAAACTCTTGTAAAAAAACACGTCCAAGAACTTTAAATATGACTAAGATCCAGAGAAAGAAAAATCTATACCGATAATATTATAATAATATGTTTAATCTCATTGTAAATGAACTTGTAAGTTTTATGAGAAAAACAATTTCTTTAAATCGAACATCTCGATTGATAACTTATGATCCAAAAAATTCGATTACTTTGTGATAATATTAAGGATAATTAACAAACTAAAAACTTATAAGAATCAGAAAATAAAAAAACCTTCACACTACTGAGTCAGAAGATGAAATTAGGTTGTTCATTTACTTTAGACTGTTCCGAAAACAGACGTGGAATAATTCATCGTTTTTCTTTCCAAAGCAAGTGAACTAGAATATCCAAATCACTGCGCTAATCTAAGTTAAGAAAGCCAATATTTAAAGTGACACAGGATGAAAGTTTGTAAACGAAAACAGGGAGCCGGTACTTGAACAGGGACCTAAGAAAAACTTGCTCAGTTGACATTGATGGATGCGGGCAGAAACGCAGTGTGCCCACAGACGATTTGGAAGCTAAAGATAAACTTTGGCTATAATAAATACAGTTTTAAAGGAAATGAAAAACGGGAATGATGAATATCTCTAAAAAAAATTAACTTCAAATAGTCTTGACCAGGATCATTAGTTCACAAATTTGAGTGAATACGCATATAGAACTAGTGACATAATTTGATTGAAGGCTCTGTTGCGCAATGGTGTACTAATGCACCAGTGGCCATTGGTTCGTACCTCACTTTAGGCAAGCATGTGACTTGCGAGTGATTTTTATATTTATTTGTCATTTAAGTAATATTTTTTATAAATATTACGTTTATGGCTTATGCGTACTCGCATCCATCAGCTTTTATGAGTGTTATTCTACAATAAATATATTTGTTTATTATTTTTAGGTAGCTACTTAACACTGATATGGCGGTTAACTCTTATACACAAATTCAATATAAGAATTTTTTTGCATGTTGCTCTATGCAAACACCAGACGGCTCATCTGATGGTAAATGATACCATCACCCATGTGACGCTTGCACTATGCCAGAGGGCATAATTCGTTGCAGCCTTTTTAAACGGAAACAACTTAGTCGAAGTCTTTTTAGTGGTAAAGCATAGAAATCGAACATCTCGATTGATAACTTATGATCCAAAAAATTCGATTACTGTGTGATAATATTAAGGATACTTAACAAACTAAAAACTTATAAGAATCAGAAAATGAAAATACCTTCACACTACTGAGTCAGAAGATGAAATTAGGTTGTTCATTTACTTTAGACTGTTACGAAAACAGACTACTGATTTTGATTCGTAGAAACGAATCAAAATGTTCTTAAGAATCAGTTCATCATTTTACGATGACCGACAAACTCTTTTGAAATGAAACCGTGCCTTTTACCTCTAGTATTAGCGGAGCGATGATCTGTAATCTTATTTGCATTCTGGATATTTCGGTAGTCAGCATTCAGCTAAGCTGACATGTGAAATGGCGCTAATCTCTTATTTAAATGTTATGTAATCCTGTCGACCCCATCCATTCTGAATGTGTGCACACTAAGGATTAATTTGCACATTTAACTTGAGGGGGTGAAATATTTATGCATGGAAAACATTAACACAGAATACTTGCGCCGTAATGCTGCATTACATGAATGTGCAGTGTTTTCCAATACTTACATTATTACTAATGCTAGGTTAGGAGAATAAGGACTTATTTGTATTATAAAAATCTCCAACCTGAATAATAATGAATTGTTGTGAACAAAATAGGGTGCCTTGAACTAGCTCAACTTTAGAAGTGACATTTGCTTTGAAGATGTAAAAGAAAAGGGAATCGTAATACGATATTTGAATTCTCAGAAAAAAATGATTAACCAATATTCTCAAAGGTTCTAGAAATAACAGCTTTCTCAATACATGAACCCCTCATCCTTTTTTCTTAATTTACGGGATTGCGACCCGACAGGCATGTTATCTGAATAATCACACGGTTGCCGAAAGGGATCGGGGAAAACAATCGGTAAACTCTTTCGCTCAAAGTTTACCCTGAAATAAGTAGTCTGTTTACGAAGGGAAAGTTCCAATTTTGGAGATTTGATTGTTTACGCTGCCACTGACAGAACTGAAACTTGGAATCTTTTTGAGAGTGCCTATTGTAGGCAGAGAGGTTCTGTTAAGTGAAAAGTTTCCGCAGTAGCTTGAGAATATATCCCTTATTTAGTATTCGAATACAATTATTTTGAATTCATCACATTTTCTAGTTTGTGAATATCAAAGACTTACATTGAAAAAATATTCATATTATGAAATTTACGAATAATATTAAATGTGATTTATTTTTAAATGGTCACAACATGTATTTTTTCTGTTTTAGTAACATTAAACACTTAAGTATATGTTAAGAATACAATCGTTTGCAAATTATTTGTAGTATTATTCAATACTGCAAATAATTTGCAGACGCATACATTTAACACATATAGTAGTATAATAAATGTGCGCAAATTAACTTTTATGAGGTGTTTGAAAACCGTTGAGGCATACGAATATGCAATTACGTTTCATTTTGCACACACCACGGCTAAGTCAGAGCAAGTCATTTGTAAGCACACGTCCCCGCATTCGTGTCAGTCAGAATACTGAATGAAGAAGACGATTACACTGATTATGCCTTCCGTTACAATGGCCTGGGCCGAGTTCGTCCCTATTGTGTCCGTGCGCATTATGCTACGCATTAAAGATTGAGATTAAACATTTTAGCGAATGTCAACAACTTTACTGTTTAATTGCCTGTTAGCTTTTTTCTGCGCACACTTTAAATGGTTTTAGAGCGGAGTGTTACCCATTATGAAATTTTACGAGCGAAGAACGCAGCGTCTATAAGTATTTTTACTCTGCTTCGTTATAGAAATTCAAGATCTTATAGCTGTTCACAATAGTACATGTTTTCTAATAACGATTTAAATTCTAAGTATTTACAAATTTAATACATAGCTTGGATAAAGTGTATATATAGACCAATTTGTGTTTACGGCTGTTATCTGTGTTTTAACAAAATAATTTATTGTTTTTCTCAAATACCTAAACAAGTAAAATCACATTTGTATTACTAAGCCATAAAGGCTGTTGATTTTATTATAAACACCCAAACAGCAACAAAATGTAAAGAAATTAGAATAATAATAGAGAAATAAAAGTAACAACAACACACCGATCCGTGTCACAGATATCAAATCACACCGTTCACAATGTTATGAACATCAAGGGTGAAGCTTTGTTGTGACCGAACAATACGGCGTGAATATGCTCTCCTGTTACCGGGTCCCCAATACGTGACCATAACAAATGCAATGACGTTTCACAGTTAAATGTCACCCGTAAAGTAGTAAATCCACGGTAATGCACACGACTGTACCATTCATGATACATCCATAAATTTCTCGGCTCCAACATGTAAATGTGATTATGATCTAAACAGGCATGTGTTGCCGCATTTAAGATCTTAAAGGTCCTTTAAGCTTATTGCTCAGACTAGAGACAAACACAATAAAGAGAGAAATTATATAAATTGTGTCTGTTTTTATTAATATGATAATATTGAACCCTTTTCGCTCATATTTTTATTTCTATCCTTTTCATAGATTTTTTATTACATCCATCCATCTACTTGATCGTCCTTTGTAAAATATTAGTTTATTGTAAATTATACCCATGCGTAGTTTTTTGCAAAATATTAATCAAATAATCCGATTTTAAAAATATTTCTTCATATTGAAACACAGGTTATCTTTAATTAAATAACATATCACCTATATCAACATATGCATCGACCAGGTTGGAGTTGGATTAAAGCAACAATAACATTAAGATATAAGGAAATATGAAATATCGTGTTCCAGACATTCCTATTAAGACGACGTCTCTCTTGAGGAATAAAAACAAATGGCCGGGGAAATGTCACAAACAGAAGTTTCATTATTTCCATAACGAAAATATTTCGAATTTATCATTGTTTAGATCAAAGTCTTCGCAACCTTTATTATTATTTACAATTGTCGATACTTTTGAAGTTATCTAATGAGTGAAAGAGATTTTCATTTAATATATTATAATCTGTAAAATTAGCTTTTCAGTAAATAACGCCAATGACTTTATGTACTTCCTTTCTTGACATGCTTCATATTATTTTAAGTGAATTAAATTGTATTTTATACATACATTCACGTATAACAAATAAAAGATTTAAACTAAATAAAATATTCACAGTCGCAGTGGTGATGGAGCGTTGAAAGGCGTTGTTGTTTATTTTTTGCCGAGTCCTGCAATACCGGTTTTAACAATCTTAGTTTACGTTCTAGTTGAACTAGTCTGGTGTTCATTATTGTACAGCAAAATACTAGGTACCTAGTTAATGTATACCCAACATTTTTATTTATGGTAACTTTGCTTTTTCACACGGCGAAAGCCCTCACCTTATGAATAGGAGTGCCCCAGAAGTCGTTGAGGAAGATGTTGGAAATTGGCGTCTGAGGTCTCAGATCTCTGTTTTCTTTGATAGCACTTATGTCATCAAAGACAAAGCCACAGTACAGGCAGTTGTGATAGACTATAATGCAGGCTAGGACCAGAATGGCTCCTAAGCCACGTCGCGGAGGTTCAGGCATGTCTTCTGGCAACTGAGCCTGGCCACCCACACGCCGTCTGCTTCGGCCAGTCCTCGTCCGGACCGCCGACACCACACCTCCGAACCTGCACACACCACTCACGCGGTCCATCGTGGATTATGCCGGCATCCTACAAACATCCAATACAATCGACACTCCCATCATCATAATTTACGACCCCAAAAACTCAGTCACTGTAATACGCGAATCTTGATCCACATGAAATGTTTTGTGAAGTTGCTAGCAAAAACAAGATCACGAACTGAACCGGATTATATATTTCGCTACGGCATATCAGATAAAAAACGCCGAATGCTAGATAAATCAACGATTGAACACTAAAAACGAAGCGTTAAAACTAATGTTTAGGTTACTAAAGAGCACATGTCACTGTTTTTTTTCGAAATCATCTCATTTGACATTTATGTGGTGATCTGGATACGACGCGCGTGGAAACAACCACACAGTTGGCCGGTTCGCCGACAACTGCCGAGGCGCGACGAGCGAATGCCGCGTCAAGTCACGTGACCGTCGTTTTACTGCGGGTCGTTTGGGATAGCGCATGCGTGTGTGCTGGGATCGCTGGCGGCAAAATATTTTGTCACACTATTAAACAAAACGAATTGGACCATTTCTACTGCAAACAAATTTTTGTATTGGTAATTTTCTATTTGTTAAAAAGTTTTTAATTTGGGTAACTCAAATTGAAATCGAATAGTGAGAAGCACAAAAAAAATAAGTGAGCCATGTTATTAAATTAAACGATTTATAAGTGTTTGTGAAAAGTCCCAAGGTAGGGCAAGATACGAATATCAAAAATATGTTTGCTATCAAATCATAAACGGTTTGAGTACGGGGATATTATCGCAATTTGATTACGTCGCGTCCTACGGGCGCATGCCCGACGAGGGGCGGAGGGGAGTAAATGTTGATGACGACATTTGGTCGGGTTCAGGGGAGATCGAGACGGGAGAGAGAGCGACGCGGGTAGGCACCGCGCGACTCTTCATACAGTTGTTTCCCGTAAATATATTTGATACGACGCCGGAGTTTCAAGCTTGACTGAAGACAGAACTCGATTGATACACTTCTCGATTCTGGAGAACCCATTTGGATTCATTTTTTCTCACGTCGCCGGATAATGATGAACAACGATAAAAGGTTTTCGATGTCGCGACGGTCTTCGCCTTTTCAACGTGAAAGTTATCAGTTTCGTAACTGATGAATTTGCATGCGGAGTTGGAGCCTTTGCTAAGTTTTGTGTACCATCAATATTGCACCTAAGATAAGATGGCATTTGGATATCATTTTACTTTTGAATTTAAGGTTCCTGTATTT
This sequence comes from Leucinodes orbonalis, assembly GCA_019425675.1. Taxonomy (NCBI): domain Eukaryota; kingdom Metazoa; phylum Arthropoda; class Insecta; order Lepidoptera; family Crambidae; genus Leucinodes; species Leucinodes orbonalis. The sequence continues at coordinate 6,735 of PQWD01001801.1, read as the reverse complement.
AAGGATTTGGGTAAAATATTTTTTGAATTTTACCTAACATCAATTCTGCGTAGTAAACTATGAACATACTAATATATATATATAATATATATATATATATATATATATAATTATATATATATATATATATATATATATATATATACCTAACGTGGTGTAGACCACAGCCAAGTTTTGGATTAAAAAATTGCACATACTTACTCAAAAATTGCACAGTTATTTCATTTAATTTACTTATAACCATGTGAAGGAAAATATTTATTTGTTTATTCAATTATACACATATAACAGTGTTACTAAGCACAAAAACCGATGACAGCTAGACAAAGCCTATAGATGTAAAATGAGGTTTTGTCATTTCGTTATTAAGTGAAAGCTGCTATAGCATTTCCCATAAGAAACTTAAATAAAATACTACTTACTAAAACATCATGTTATAAGTTATGAATATAGCTCACGGTATATTTAATGCAAAAGGCTATTAGTATTAATATAATAGTTCACTTATGGCGGAAGATCTGTTCCTTTGAAAGATATTATTATTGTAGGTGTTCCAGTATGTGCCCATATAATTCCATTATTGAGAAACTAATCTGAGATGTAATATAATTACCACGTTACGAAATCATCAATACTATTTCACTCGACTTGGATTTTGCCGCCTTTGATCGGCCTTTCGTATTTACTCGGCAAATTTAACAATATAGTTGCTGGGCAAGTAACCAAAATGAACTTCGATCTCACTCTTTCAACATGGCCGTCATTTTTTTTCAATCATAATAACGACTTTCGGCGGACACTTCAGACCTTTGTGGTGCCGCTGGCTAGTTGAGGATTTCGTTCAACCGTGTTAATTATTTCCTTTCGTAAGTGCCTTCTAAGAGGCCCTCAGGAATTTCTTTACAGGTATTGTTGGATACTCCTTTGAAAATTGCCAACTTTGTTAAAGAAAATTTACAGCCACTTAAACTTCATTTAGTTAATAAATCAATTTGATCATGGACATGATGAATTCGCCAGTTGAATTTAAATGGAAGCACGTAACGGTTTTAACTATAAATCAAAGTTAATGAAACTTTCTCATTTTGGATAAAATAATTTTGTTTAATTAAAGTTGCTGAACATTAGCTTAGGCACTCAATATTTGAAACTCTGTTTTAAACAATCTTCTGAATATTTAAAATAGAAAACAATAAATATGTTTTGCTTTATCTAAAATTTCAATGAGTGTTATTTTAATCAACGATAGCCTACGTCTTACCTATTTTAATTTGCGTTTGAATTAAATAACACTTTCTGGAATGCTTGCTATAATCAAAGTCTTTTGTTTTTAATGTTCATTTTATATGTAGATACTGAAAATGTAAGAGCGTCGGTGGCTCAGTGGTGTGGACTGTCGCCTTCCTACCGGGAGGGTTGAGGTTCAAATCCCGACACGTACCAATGTATTTTCGACTTTCGAAAATATATGTACGTTATCCGACGCTCTTACGGGGAAGGAAAACATCGTGAGGAAACCTTCATGCACGCCTGCGAAGAGATTCGAAGGTTGTGTGTGAAGTCGTCCAATCCGCACTGGGCCCGCGTGGACGACTAAGGCCTAATTACCCTATACGGTAGGCTCGTGCCCCTCGGTGGAGACGTTTAATGAGCTGATGATGATGATGACTGAAAATGTGGGGATTTTTTAAGTGTAAGCATTTACCTATGATTTTTTTATTTTTCTTTATAATCTAAACAGTACAAACCTATAAAGTAATTAAACATTATTTAGCATTTTTTATTATTTTAATTTGATATAGTTATTGTAATAAATTCATGAAAGTAACTGAAAGCATTTAAGATACTTACTTACTTACTCCGCTGGCTCATTGACCCGAAGTGAGTCTTGGCCTCCGAAACAAGAGAACGTCATCTTTGTCGATCCTGCGCCACTTCCCGCCAGTCATTGACCTGGAGTTCACGCAGATCAGACTCGACGACGTCCTTCCAGCGGTACCTGGGGCGGCCCACGGGGCGCCGCCCAACCGGTTGGCCCAGGTATGCTATCTTCACATGGCGATGCCCCTCCATTCTCTCGAGGTGGCCAAGCCAGCGAAGACGCTGCGCTTTCGTCTCGCCGAGGATATTGGGTGTGGACATCAATTCCGAGATCTCAGCATTAGTGCGAACCCTACAACTACCGTCCGGCCTTTTGACTGGACCCAGAATCTTACGGAGCACTTTTCTCTCTGCCACAAGGAGTTTCCGCTCTTCTTTCAGCGTTAGCGTCCATGCCTCACAGCCGTACATGAGTATCGGTCTAATAACTGTCTTGTAGATACGCATTTTCGTACTTCTACTAAGAAGCTTGGACGCCAACACCCTGTGTAAGGCTGCACTGCAGCGTAAGGTGTTATAGATACGGATATCTATTTCTTCATCCCTGGTGTTTGTATCTGTTATTGTGCAACCTAAATATTTGAACCTGCTTACTCCTTTAAAGACTGTATCCCCAACATGCAGGTCTTCACGTTTTGCTCGTGTGTTTTTATAACGTCTCATGTGGAGATACTCTGTCTTATCGTGGTTTATTCTGAGCCCAACCTTCTTTGCCTCCTCTTCTAGTATTATTGTAGTATTATTTAAGATACTTATATTTAGATAAATTATTCAATGACTATCTTACAGCAAATAGTTCTATCTCGTATTGAGGAACCCATTGTCCTCGAAAGTGGGAGGTATAAACCACCTTCATGCTGAAAGACCGGTCCAACACGACAACATTGGTCAATTTGCGAAAGGTAAGCAATGGAATCTTTAGATCTAGGACGTGTGGTGTCAAAAGGCGAGGATCTGAGCTCCGCAATTTACTGAGTGCGGTTGTTTTAAAATAGCTTATAATATGTGCAACAAGTATTGCTACGCAATGGATCTTGTTATTTAATTTCCAAATTGAAATCTCGCTACGAAGTTAAAAGGTTGCATGTCTGTGAAATTATGCGAAGGACAAATTAAAGGTCGGGCCGAAAGGTAAGCAATTAATTTATACCCTAAAAGAGATGAACTTTTGTCGTAGTAAAAGGGGAAATGTTTTGTTAATGTCACAGGGCTCACGGCAAGGTTCAACCTAAATAAGTTCAGAGAGTTAGTTAAATATACATACACGTATTTCAAGTATATAAACATAGCTACGGGCACCTACGTGTATGTATAACGCTCCTTGTCGCTTAATCAGACGTTTATGAACTTTAATTAAGCCTTTTGCTTTGAAACGTTTGTTTTAGGGTTTTAGCTGTGTCAGTTTAAATGTATTTATTGCACACTTAAGAGATACATACAGGTATTTAATTAACGTCTAAAAATTATGGACTTTTATTAACTAGTCGCATTTAAGTATACCTAAAGGCAGTTGCTCAAATTTATTTGAAAACATTGAATTACAAAAGATTTCATTCTCGTTTTTAATGTTGGAACATTCAAAAATATTAAATGGAAGGTATGTATTTCATTGGATACATATATATAAAAGCGAACTTGTTTCTAAAAATACCGAAAGAATTCCGTCTTGGATTTTAAAAATGTAGTTGTGATTTGTAGATTCCTTAGAGATCTAAGGACCTTTCGAAGTCAAGAGAAAACCTTAATTAGGTGTTATGTATGATCAACCCATCCAGCGATTTAAACCATTGCGATAGTAAATCAATTTGTAAGCCGCGGCGCTCCTAATTGTTGAAAGCTAATTATATTTAAAACATTTTGGATTCACATTTGGATCGGTCACAGTCAAAAATAAATTGGATCGAAAAAAAGTTCATAAAAATTTTCAACCCGTCTTCATTAAAACGCGGTGAGAAAAAAAAAACGGAAAAACATGCTAATCCGGCCCAAGGGAAATGGATGTCATAGGCGCCTTTTTCGGACGCTCTCTGTCAGGGGACATCGCTGTCGCTTGCAAGGGCCCCCGGGAGCGATAGCCCTGAAAAACTGGGGTCCAGTGATTGATGGGGAAACGGTTGTAAGCGCCGAATAAACAGACCCTCACGTCCCTACCAATGACCCTCAGGTGGACCGGCGTTTTTGTTTTAAATCTACAATGGATAACGCACTGGAGGAGCGTGATTCTCGGGTGGAGTTAATCTTTAAGATTGATTGAGACTTAGTGCGATCTTTGTCATATAGAGCATTGTAATATAAAGTTCGGATAGAGAGTGTTTGTGAAATTTCTTTCGACGTTAGTGTTTTTGAGTTGTCTGATAACATGTTATATATAGGTATAATTCGGTTTCAGAAACTTTTTAACATTGCACATATTTCCTGTAGAGCTTTTAGATTTACGTAAAATATTCAAATTGTTCGTATTTTATTGCAAAGCTCCAAAATGGGGATAGAATTTACAATACGTCACCTAAAAGTGATTCTTTCTAAAAATGTAAAGCAAAAAATTAAAGGCTAGATTACTTACTATTAAATGCTATATTAATTATTAGAGGCTTACTAATAAAATATCTCAAAGATACGTTTAATATTCAAATTACAAAAGTTTAAAGCAAAGTAATTCCAAGCCATCTGAATGCGTAAAATGGTACGATATTATAATCTAGCATTTTCAAATTCACCCTTCATTAATTACTAACGCCATAGATTCCAACAATTACATTACAATATACGAAGCTCATTAAAGACTTAATCTCATGCGCGCAGGTTAACTAACGCGATTAGAATTGCGGAATAATTCCTTAAGTTCAGTTCACTGGGTCGATAAGCGAACAACTAGCCAACATAAGAAGATCTTCTGCCCTCCCTTCGACAGTACGATAGGAACGCGAAACCGGGGGCATTTAATACTAGATCAGATGCCAAAGGTTTTGTCGATCCTTATTCACGTATTTTAGTATGGGGCGGTTTGCGTACGAACAAAAGGTTCCAAATCGGGGTCATCGAGTGTAGCACCAATTAGTAGTTTGCTCTCGTATTTTTACTAACGGCATGTTTTTCTTGTTAGTGATGTTTTCTATTTCTACTATGTGTGTGAATGGCACTTGTGCCATTCACGTTATCTCAGTAGGCAATCTGATTGCGAAAATTTACCTGAATTTATTATTGAGGGTTGTTTGGGTAAAATAATTTAAAATTAAAATTTAGTTTGACGACCTATATGGTGTTATTGAGAAGTTAACTATTACACTAAGGGTTCCGGGTTCAATTATCGGGCAGTGTAGTGGAAATAGTTCGGTTGACGATCGCACAACTAAACAACTATTGCCATTAGTTTTTTCTTAATCATTATTATTAGTTTCCGTTATATTTTTGGCTTTTACTTTACTGTCCCAATCTTATTATTTTATTAATTGTTTGGTTTGAGTTTAACATTTGTGCATATTTTTACATCTTTTGGATATTTTCAGTGAATAATTGATGGATGGAGACGATTGCTGTAAAAACTTTGATGGTGTTTCTTAGCTAATACAGAATATCAATTCTAAGTTTTCGAACTATTGACGGGGTATCATTAAAGCCAGCGTATATGAACAGGTCTCATACCAACACCCTCCCCATCCATGGAATCAAATTTCGGCCTTTGCCATCGTCTCTTGCAATACCAGTCGGCTTAAGTAGACTTGCATTATACGGTGCAAGGGACCGGCGTATGATATCGTTAAGCACTTTTGAGTCATGACTGTCCGTGATCCAGTCAAGCTAGACGCTTGTTAACATCAGTGCCAGAGATACTCGTAATATGTGGAGCGAGACCGAAACCAGGCCGTAGACAGGTTGCGATTCGCAGCGTATCAGTCTCTAGTATTGACGAAATCCTGTATTTGACTATGGGTACGCTGAAGTATAAGTTTTCCCAGCTCCGTTGTGAATTTGGTGAATCTTGAAAATTTTGACCTAGGCATGCAATTAAGAAATCATTGCTAGCTTTCTCAAATTTGAAGGGGATGCCTTAAATTTTTACTCATGAGTTTAGCAACTTATGGGCAGATGAAGAAAGCTGGTCAAGCGATACTGGAAATATAGCGAATCCCTAAACCATCACAACAGATCGATAAACGTTCAGCTGCATATTAAGAATTTTTCTAAGTTAATTTTGATTAGTTGTCTACTCAAGTAGTGTTATTTTGCATGAGATAATTGGAATATAGTGTACTCGAAATCGCGCATCTATCCCAGAGGGGCATCTACCCTGGATTTCTTACCCTAGTTGAAACTAGTCGATTATTTGTCGTATATCCTGATGAATCTTCCGCCTATTCCAATTTAATTTTTCCCAGTTGATTATCAATCAATGAATTGAATCAACTAATGCGAAGAAGAGAAAAACTGGCCCTATTTATATTTACTGGCTTACTCCCCAATTATACGAAAGTTGTTCATGCGGATATATAATCAATTAAAAGCATTAGAGTATTATGACGCATGATCTGAGGCAAGGCAAGGGATAAATCAAAACTTCCCATTAGAACGTGAGTCCACGACACATCGATCACTATCCAAGTTCACTTCTTCGTCCAACTTTAATGTCTTGAAATTTTATGACTTGAGTCTCTAACCAACTTTGCCCCGGTTCCGCCGAGATATATTTGTTTCATATCTGACTTCGACTTTCGTTTCGCGGGTGTGTATTTCGGTTAAAATTCGAAATAGTGATAACCCTGTTTTTAGACACTTTTGGTATCTCAAGATTAAGGTAAAATATAATACAGTAAAGCTCAAAATCTAATAAAGGACTTCGCAGAATAAAATATACAT